>MU668171.1:55387-69765 GCA_026770625.1 Nicotiana glauca
CGTTTGGCCCGTTTAGCCCGCGGGCCCGGTCCGGTCCTGGGCCAGGCCCAGCCCACCATACAGCCTTACCCTGCCTAAGCTAGAGTGGTGTACATAGTCATTGTGCCAAGTCTCTTGGAGTGCTGTAGTAGTAGTAGCAAATACATCAAGTGTATGGAATCCGGCTAGTATTGCTGGTGGTACCTCGGCGGCAACTCTCGCGAGTGCTCTAGCTGCACCACGAGCGCGTCCTCGGCCTCTACCCAGCCTCTGACAGCTCCAGTAGGGGATGCGGGTGCCTAGTCATCTTTAGTAGCACATATACTCACCATCTATGAGAGAATATAAGATAGAAGTTTAGAATTATGATATCAAAAATCTCGCATGACAAGGAAATCAAACGAAGCGAAATTTTCCTAACAGTTACATAGCCTCTCGTAGATAAGTACAGACTCTAATAAACCGACTTGTGATTCATGACTCCAATGAACCTAGAGCTCTAACCAAATTGTCACGACCCCGGTTCGCCCTCTATGAAAAATCATGATGTCACCTAGTCTCTACTACTAAGTAAGCCTAATTGCGGAAGGAAACCAAATTTAAAACAGGAATGAAGAAATAAACAACGTTTAAATATGCCACTCGACATACACAATATTTAACTCTCAAAACCAATACATAAATCTAAGACCTGGAAACCCATGAATCGCAAGCTAAGAATATAGTAAAATGCTCTAACTCCAGAAGTCTACATCAATAGTAAAGAAAGAAGGACTAATCACTATTAGAGAGGATGGAGAGAGCCTTCTTGGTTTGCGGACGTAGCAGATATAACTCGAATTCTTCGTAGAATCGCCTCGCCTCAAGGATGGTAAGTCACAGTAGAGGTACCTGGATCTGCACATGAAAAATATTCGTATGAAGGGCATGAGTACACCACAATGGTACTCAGTAAGTGCCAAGGCTAACCTCGGTCGGGTAGTGACGAGGAAGGTCAGGGCCCTACTGAGATTAAATAATAATATAAAGTTCGATAGTGTAGATAAGAGCAAATAAGTGCAACAGTAAAAACATCACAGGATATAAGACAACTACAACTGATACAGAGGTAAACAATCTCAAGGACAATAACAGGGGGTCTCTCAGTATCCCGAGGATCTCTTAGTATCCTCAATATATATATCCGGGGATTTCTTGGTGTCCCAATGATCTCTTGGTATCCTCAATACATGCTAGGGATCTCTTGGTATCCTCAATATATATACCAGGGATCTCCTGGTATCCCGCACCTCATCTTGATCATTTACGTACAGGGGGTCTCCCGGGATGCCTTCCCGTAGCCCTAAAATAAAAACACAACAATAGCAAAAGAAATTACTCAATTAAGCTCAACTTCATACCATGGAAAATTAGATAATTCTAACCTAGGATGCTTCACGTAATACAGATAAGGCAGTTAAAACAAATAAAGCAATTTAGTCAATTAGACATGCTTCTCTAGACTAACAGTAGACAAAGTTTCCAAATAGTGTAAGCGAGAAAAAAGAAAAATAGAATTTAAGGCTATTTTTAATGAAAAACTAGATTTCTAACAATTTCTTCACCTCACATACAAGGCATTCCAATTATCGCAATATCAATCCTAAGGGGAGAGTCCCCACACAAAGTTAGACAAGCGATTTACCTTGAATCAGCTCAATTATCAACCCGAAACCACTTTCTTGCCACGAGTATTCGACTGCAAATGGCCCAAATCTATTCAATTAAATTTCATAATTTAAATAACACTTCAAGTAACTGATTCTACAATTAAAGAGCTAATACGCGAAATTAGGTAAAAATGACCAAAATGCCCCTCGGGCCCACGTCTAGGAATCGGGTGAAATTTATATTTCCAGAATCCTCACACTCCCACGAGTTCATACATACCATGATCACTGAAATCGGAGTCCAATTGACCCCTTAAATTCTCATGTTAAAGTCTCCTAATCCCAAGCCCTAATTCTTCAAATTTAGGACTAGATTCCATGATTTACTAGGTAGATTTCACATTAGAAACGAGTTTTAAGGCCAAGAATCTTACCTCCATGTGATTCCCCTCAAATCCATCTTCAAATCCCCTTCAATGAGCTCCAAAAATGTTTAAAAATCGTGGAAATAAACCCCAAGGTCGCGAAACCCCTTTTTAAAATATTCTGCCCAGCAGTTTCCGCATCTGCGACCTTGGGACCGCTTCTACGGTCCCGCATTTGCGAAACAGAGATCGAATCTATGACTTATCACTTTAGGGACAATTTTTGCACCTGTGATTACCTAGCTGCATCTACGGTGCCGCACCTGCGGAACACAAACCGCAGGTGCGGTTATGATAGAAAACCGGCAACTGCTGCACCTCTTAACTCTAAAATTTCCTCCGTCAACCACCAAAAATCATTCCGAGGCCCCCAGGACCTCAACCAAAGGCACCAACAAGTCTAATACCACTGTCCAAACTTGTACCAATCCTTAAAACACCTAAAACAACATCGAACCCTCAAATTAACCATGGATTCAAGCCTAAGAACTCCAAATTTCTCAAAATACGCTTTCGATCAAAATGTCTATAAAACCTCATCCGTATGACTTGAAATTTTTTACACACATCACATTTAACACTACGGAGCTACTCCAACTTCCAAAATTCCATTTTGACCCTCGAATCAAAATCTCACTATCGAACCGGAAATTCAAATATTCATCTATCGGTATTTCAAGCCTAAATTAGCTACGGACCTCCAAAACACAATTCGAACATGCCCCAAAGCTCGAAATCACCCAACTAAGCTAACGGAATGATCGTATTTCCATTCCGAGGTCATCTTCACACTGTTCTGACTATTGTCAAATTTCCAAGACTTAAGCTCTTTTTATGGACTAAGTGTCCCAAAACTCTCCGAAATTCAAAATCGAACGTCCCGACAATTTAAAATAGCAGAAATAAATATAGAGAAAGTAGTAAATAAGTGATCGAGACATAAAATCTAAAAATGACTGGCCAGATCGTTACAAAGGATTTGCCTTGTAATGCAGCATTTTAAGCAATACATTTCATATGTTATATGAGATCTTTTGGGGACATATTATATGCCAAAATGAAGTTCTTGGAACCTAGTTTCCAATGGTACAACCCTTTTATTCATACATCATCGTGCAGAGAAATATCAATTTTTAAAGTAGGGTCGCACAGTCACGTTGCCGCACTTCGGAGAAACTGGCAGGTATATAGGTCAAGTTGCGATGTGGTTTTCTCCCAATATATTTAGAGTTACAAGGATATATTTACATGGAATTAAATATCCATGTGTCTAGTTTCTAACGCTGATAACCATTTGTCAATACGATATCGGAGTAGAGAGATACACATGTCTGAAGTTGCACTGCTCAAGCTACTAAACAAGCAGCTTACCTACCTGCTTGGAGAATTGAGGCGGTGGGCTTATAAGTTGTCTTTATCCATTAAATTTTGTCAATATCCAGAGTTTTACTTACACTAAAACACTCTCAAAACTCTCCCAGAACTGTTCCAAGATGCCAATAACCAAACTCAAGGAAGCAACAACTCAAATCATCATCATAAATGTTAAAAGACTACAAGAGAATGCATCTATGGTGTTGTGGTGTGATTGAGGGCTACTGTGAGCTAAGTTGAGATGGGGTTTCAAGTTTTAGCTGCTTTCCAAGGTATGTATAATATCTTCTTGATTGTGTCTAAGGTTAATCTTGTGTTGGTTGAGTGAAAAACCATACGATAGCACTTGAAATAACATGGGATATGGTTGTCTTTTTAGTTGGACTGTTTTGTGGCTAAATATACGGTTTGTGGTAGCTGGAAATTGTGAGAAATAATTTGATAATGTTATGGCTGCTGTTGTTAAGATTTTCTAGGTGTTAATTAAGTTGATTGAAGAATAAAACATGCAAAATAAGTGATTGACGATAAAAGTTAAGGTGCTAGACGTATGGGCTGTTTTGGAAGGCATTCTGTGGATGTTTTAAACTAGAAATAATATGGTACATATAAGTGTGATGTTTTTAAGGTTGTAAACTAATTTATGGAATAAGAGTTGGATTCAAGTTGTATCATGTTATGAGTAAAAACAAGCTTGCCGCTCAATATGATTCTTAAGATAATCGGAGAAACTCATATTGGATTATATTGTTGTTGTTGCTATTCTTGGTTATAGTTGTTGTTGTTATTGGGCTATTGATGACCCTTAGTGGTGTTTGGGTTGCATTAAAAATAGGGGATTTGCTTTTTGATTTTCCTTAAGTCATACGACTAGTCAAATATGATGGTACAACATTATATGTTAACAGAAATATCATTTCACTTGTTATAGATGCAAGAGGTTGTGTCGAGCTTGATTGAGTAATAAGAAAGAGATAATACAGGTATGTTAAGGCTATCCCTTATTTCTTTTTTCATGATCCAAGCAATGATAAGTTCCATAAGTGGTTCTACTCTTAGCAGTTAAGTATGTCTATGTTTCTCATTCATGTAAAATAATATTCAAGCATGTCTAAGTATGTTCCTAAGTCCCTATTGAGGTATATGATAAAGATATTAATGTTTATAATATAGTGATACATGTACATGCATATTCATGCATTTACCACAGTGCTACGGCCTGTCGGGCAGTTACTACAGGTCGGGTAGTTATGTATCATATTCAGTACATTATTCGTATTGACGTCCTTTTGTTGGGGACACTGCATTCATGCATGCAGGTATAGATAATCAATTTGACGATCCTTTATAGTAGACAAGATTGGCATTCGGCGAAGGATCGGTAAGACTCTAACTCATTCGGAGTACAGCCGAGTCTATGAGTCATCATGTCAGAGTTTTGCTACAGAATTATGTGTAGGCCGGTACCCTGTCCCATTTGATGTAGCATAATCATAGATGCTTTGTAGATAGAGGTTCATTTTAACAGTATGTCAGAGGCATGGACGCCCCATATGTATTCATGTTTTAAGTACAATGGGTTACTGATACAGTGTTTGCCCACTTACAGTTGAACATTAAAAGATGTGGCCATGTTGGCCCATGATAGTTACAAAAAACGTTATAGAGTAGTTCGCTAGAGCTAGCACGGCACCCGAAGCTAGCCACGCCTCCCCAAGTTTGGTGCATGACAAAATCCCTGGAGAGAAAAAGGGGCAGAACGAGGGTTTGGTCCAAAAGATAGAAAAAATGATTGGGAGCTCGGGGAGGGTGATTTTGAAGAGGAAATCAGTGGGTAATAATTCCTTATCCCTTTCTAGTTGTATTCCATTAATCTATTGTTATTTTTATCATTTAATTTTGGATTTGAGATGAAAATTGGAGAAAATTTTGGATAAAGTTCTTAGACCTAAATTTTGAGTTTTGATTGGAAATTTGACATTGAATTTGAATAATTATTATATGGTTAGACTCGTGAGAGTATGAGGATTCTGAAAATATAAATTTTACCTGATTCCGAGATGTGGGAACGGAGGGAATTTTGGTTATTTTACCTAATTTCGCGTATTATCTTAGAATTTGTTGTAGAATCAGTTACTTGAAGTGTTATTTACATCATGCAATTGAATTGAATATATTTGGGCCATTTGGAGTCGAATACTCGTGGCAAGAACATGGTTTCGGGTTGACTTTTAGGCCGGTTCGAGGAAAGTGGCTTGTCTAAACTTGTGTGGAAAAAACTCCCCTTAGGATTTGGTATTATTGATGTTTAAAATGCCTTGTACGTAAGGTGACGAGTGCGAACTTGTGCTAATTGTTGAAAAATTTGATTTTTATTAAGTGCTTGGAATTATATTTCTTTTCCTGTTTATACTACTTGCAATTTAAGCGTGTTGCTAGCTTAGGGAAGCATACCTAATAGAATTAATTGCTTATTTTCTCCACTGCCTTATTTGATTTATGTGCAGCATGCTAGGTTAGAAATACCTATTTTACTTTGGTACGGAATTTGAATTGAATTGTGTATTCTTCGTATTGTTGCTATATGTTTACTTTGGGACTACGGGACGGTATCCCGGGAGATCCCCCAGTATGTTTACTTTGGGACTACAAAATTGTATTTGGGGAGATCCCCTTGCACTTTAATATTGGAACTACGGGACTGTGCTCGGTAGATTCCCCAGTACTGACTATTTACATTTGGGACTACGGATTGGGGTTCCGGTAGATCCCCGTGCACTATGATTTGGACTACGGGATGGTATCCCGGGAGATCCACTGGATATTTAAATTTGGGACTACAAGGCGGTATCCTAAGAGATCCCCGATTGTTATCTCTACGTTGAGCTGTATTTATTTACGTGATTATTTTGTCTCTGTTTCAGTTGTTGTTGTCCTTCTATCCTGTGTATTTCTTACTGTTGTACTTAAGCATATTGTTTTATTTTACACTATTATATCTTTTATTTCCTTTAGCCTCAATAGGGCCCTGACCTTCCTCGTCACTACCCGATCGAGATTAGGCTTGGCACTTACTGAGTACCGCTGTGGTGTACTTAGGCCTTTCTTGCGCATGTTTTTCATATGTAGATCCAGGTACTTCCACTCAGTCTTATCACACTTGAGGCGAGGCGCTTTAGAGATACTCCGAGGTATATCTGCTGCTTCCGCAGACCGAAGAGTCCCTTTCTATTCTCAGTACTAGTATAGCTTTTTCTGTACTTTCCCTCGTTGGTAGACATCTTTGGAGTTTGAGCTTATTATGTAATTTTTTAGCTTGTGATTCATGGGATTTTGGATTTTGGATTGAGATTTTTGTACAGTTATATGCCATGCGGCAACTTAAACACTGTTTAACTTTGTTATCTCGGTTTTTAATTATTTTCTTTCCGCAATTGTCTCTTTTTCCGTATTTGTTAGGCTTACCTAGTCATAGAGACTAGGTGCCGTCACGATACTTCACGGAGGATGAACTGGGGTCGTGACACATGCCTCCTCTTTACCTTTCACATTCGCGATATTACTTATGTGAACGCGAAGAAGGGCATATCAGAACCACCGTTGCAACAAAAATACCAGATTTTCTAAGTCTAAAATATCTCGTAGCCTATCCGAAACTCACCCGAGCCCTCGGGGCTCCAAACCAAACATGCACACAAGTCTTCAAACATCATATGAACTTACTCACATGATCAAATCGCCGAAATAACACCTAGAAATACGAATTTAGCACCGAATTACATGAAATTTTCAAGAAAGTTCAAAAGTTCTATTTTCTCAACCAAATATCCGAATAACGTTAAATCAGTCCTGTTTCTCACCGAATTCACAGATAAGGTATAAATATCATAATGGACCGGTATCGGGCTCCGGAACCACAATACGGACCCGGTACCAACAAGATCAATTATTAACTAAATTCTTAAAACCTTCATAATTTCAGTTTAACAATTTTCATCAAAAATTTATTTCTCGGGCTAGGGACCTCAAAATTCGATTCCGGGCATAAGCCCAGATCCCATATTATACTACGGAACCACCGGGACCATCAGAATATGGGTCCGGGTCCGTTTACCAAAAATATTGAGCGAAGTCAACAAAAACTTTTTAAGCCAAAAATTATTATTTCCTCAGTTTTTCACATAAAAGCTTTCGGGATACACGCTTGGAATGTGCACGCAAATTGAGGAGGAATAGAATGATGTTTTGAAGTCCTCGAAACCCCGAATTGGGTTCTAAAACACAAGATGACCTTTTGGATCATCACACGTGCCCTAGTCTTGTGTCGTGACAAATATCTTGAATTGTTATGAACAAAAATTGAGACACTTTTGACTTTACAATTTATATATAGCTTACCAAAGTTAAGAAAATATTGGTACATATATTTTGCAAATAAATCATTTTTGTTAGTAATTTAAATCATGCAAAATTTTATCATTGGCATGATGAAATATAAACACATACACAGAGCCAACGCAACGGAAATTATACCAGGAACGTACCTTCAGCCATGGTTGTTCAAGTGATCTGGTTAATTTCTTGGAAGAACATTGAGAGAAAACCTACGGAACCTTCTAGCCTATACCTATCGTAGGATGCCAGACTGATGGAATCACAAGCGTATTTATAGGTAGGCTAGGGACTCTTAGGCAATACTTTAGTCCTAGGGACTTCTCTATAAATTATAATTACCCTAGGCACTACTAATATATGGTAATTTCTTTCCATCAAAGAACCTACTATATATGCAAAGCTATATAATATTATCTAATATGTTATTTCCTTTGGGAGACGATGTAAATAATATATTACCTTATATGTGAGCCACACTAAAAATATCTAGAAAGATACGATAAGTTTCTTACATTCTCCCACTTGGCCCACATATTTAAAATTAGATAATCCTTTATGAGAGATAAACATATAATATGGCCATAAACTCTATCACTCAACTAAAATTTATGCGACAATCACTTTAACTAGAATATATTATTACACGAATCATGGCGGTCATGCTTTTAAACAAACACTTCCTTCCATGTATTGCAATGCATAATCTATTATAATAAAGTGTCTGACAACTTTATGAATTAACTTAATATAAGTCATTCAGAGTCCAACTTTATTGATCCAATGATCACAAATAATACATGAAAAACCAAAAGTGTGCACTGTCATGTATATCAAAATAAACATAATGTCTAGACAAACTGTTAGAGAGAAAAGCAAGATTAAATTGAGCTACTAAGACCCATATGGGTTACATGATCCTTGAAAATATTAGCCGGCATACCTTTAGTCATAGGATCAGCAATCATCAAAGTAGTACTAATATGCTCAAAATTCACATCTTGCTTTTTCACATAGTCTCTAACCATCAAGTACTTTATGTCGATGTGCTTGCTTCAGCTGCCACTTTTATTATTCTTAGAAAAGAAAATTGCAGCTGAATTGTCACAAAAGATTCTTAATGGCCTTGAAATGGAATCGACAATCCTAAGGCCGGAAATGAAGTTCTTCAACCATAACGCCTGTGATGTAGCTTCATAGCATGCTATAAATTCAGCTTCCATTGTGGATGTTGCAACAATGGTCTGCTTGAACTTCTCCAAGATACAGCACCTCCAGCAAGAAGGAAAATGTATCCTGAAGTAGATTTACTGGTGTCATTACATCCGCCCAGATCAGAGTCTGAATATCCAATCACCTCCAATGAGTCAGAGTATTTGTATGTGATCTTAAAATCCTTGGTTCCTTGCAAATATCTCAAGACCCCTTTACCAGCTTTCCAATGGTCAAGACCAGGGTTACTTTGATATCTGCCAAGCATTCCTACCGCAAAAGCAATATCAGGTCTAGTACAGATATGTGCATACATAAGGCTCCAAACAAGCGAAGCATAGGGAATGTCTTTCATTTGCTCCTTTTCTAATTCATTTTGTGGACATTGATTCAATGAAAATTTGTCACCTTTAATTATGGGTGCTGCAATAGGTGAACAGTTCTTCATTCCGAATCTTTCCAGAATTCTTCCAATGTAGGCCTTTTGAGATAGTCCAAGTAATCTTTGGGATCTGTCTCTATGAATCTCTATGCCAATGACATAAGAGGCTTCACCCATATCCTTCATCTCAAAATTCTGGATAAGGAACTGTTTAGTCTCGTGCAACAATCCCAAATCACTACTTGCAAGAAAAATATCATCCACATGCAGGACTATAAAAATATATTTGCTCCCACTTATCTTAAGGTATATACACTGATCAATGATGTTCTCTGTAAATCCAAATGAAGAAACAACATTATGAAATTTAATATACCATTGGCGGGAAGCCTATTTTAGCCTATAAATGGATTTATTCAACTTGCAAACAAGGTGACTTTTGTCCTTATCACAAAATCCTTCAGGCTGACGCATGTATACCTCCTCTTCAAGATCTCCATTTAGGAAAGCTATTTTCACATCCATTTGATGTAACTATAAATCAAAATGAGCTACTAATGCCATGATTATTCTCAATGAATCCTTCTTTGATACTGGAGAGAAGGTTTCATGGTAACCAATGCCTTCCCTTTGAGTAAATCCCTCGGCTACAAGTCTGGCTTTATATCGTTCGATATTACCCAAAGAGTCTCTTTTAGTTTTAAAGACCCACTTGGAACCTATGGTAGAGGATCCCTTTGGTAATTCGACGAGATCCCAAACTTTATTTTTAGCCATAGATTCTAAATCTTCTTTCATGGCATCATACCAAAGTGTGGAGTTTTCTCCACTCATGGCTTGTGAAAACGGGCATGGATCATCTTTTAGTCCAATATCATAATCAGACTCTTGGAGGTACACAATATAGTCGCTAGAAATTGCTGATTTTCGAATTCTTGAGGATTTTCTCACTCCTACTGGTTCTGACACTTCTTCAGTAGGTTCAGGTAAAGTGGGTTGATCTTCCTGTGGCTCCTCAAGTGGTGGTGGCTCTTGAACTTTTTGTTGTTCAGATAATTCATGAGAATTTTTCTGAGCAACATTCAAGTTCCTAATATATAAAGGTACCACAGGTGGTTCCCTTATTTCTTCCAACTCCACCCTTTGAGTCAAACCACTCCCACTTTATTCATGTTCCTCAAGAAATTTAGCGTTTCTAGCCTCAACAATTTTAGGAGAATGAGAAGGACAATAAAACATAAATCCCTTAGAGTTAACTGCATAGCCTATAAAATAACCGCTTATTGTTCTTTCATCCAACTTCTTTAGTTGTGGGTTATAAACCCTCACTTCAGTTGGACATCCCCAAATGTGTAAATGATTTAAACTAGGCTTCCATCCTTTCCATAACTCAAAAAGTGTCTTGGGGACAGCCTTGGATGGAACCCTATTGAAAATATACACAGCGGTTTTTAAGGCTTCACTCCATAAGGATGAAGGTAAACTTGATCTGTTAATCATGCTTCTTACCACGTCCATTAATGTCCAGTTCCTTCATTCTACCGCACCATTTTGTTGTGGTGTTCCTGTCATGGTATATTGAGCAATTATACCTTCACTTTTAAGGAGCTCAGCAAATGGACCCTTAACTTGTCCCTTATCTGTGTACCTTCCATAATATTCTCCACCCCTATCAGATCTTACAATTTTGATCTGAGCACCAGTTTGTTTCTCTACTTCTATCTTGTAAACTTTAAAAGCATCAAGTGCTTCTGATTTGTTAAACAAAAAATAGAGATACATATATCTTGAATAGTCATCAATAAACGAGATGAAATATCTCTCACCATTCAAGCAAGGGGTAGGAAAAGGTCCACATATGTCTGTATGTATGATCTCAAGTAATTAAGAACTCCTTTTGGCAAAATTAGTTGATTTGTTGGTCTGCTTACCCTTTATGCAGTCCACACAAGTCCCAAAGTCAAAAAAATCAAGAGTTTTTAGAACTTCATCATTAACCAACCTTCTGACTCTATCAATAGAGATATGTCCCAATCACTTATGCCAAAGACTAGATGAGTTCTCATTGATAATACATCGCTTGGTGCCAATTTCTTTATCATGCAAAGTTAAAATATTGCATTCAAACGTGGGGTCTAGCTCAAGTTTATATAAATTTCCATTCAAATTTCCAAAACCAATAACTTTATTATCGTTCAAAAGTTTCACAGAAGGATAATGAAAATTAAAATCATATCCACTAATTGATAGTCTTGAAAGAGAAATTAAATTTCTAGAATATTCTGGAACATAAAAAGTATTTTCTAAATCTAAGAAAAAACCATCCTTCAAAATAAGCCTATAAGTCCTCACGCCTTCCACACGTGAACGTGTCCTATTGCCAGAATAGACATATTGTTCACTTCCTATCAGCTTCCTCTAAGTTAGAAAGCCCTGCATGATTTTGGCAATGTGAATTGTAGCACCAGAATCAATCCACCATGTATTATCAGAAACTTCAGTAAAATTAGATTCATAACATACAAAGGTAAAATTACCTTTCTTCTCAAGCCATTTCTTGTATTTTAGGCAATCCTTCTTCCAGTGTCCCTTCTTCTTACAGAAATGACAAGCATCTTTGTCTAAGGTGCTTTTCTTCTTCATGGGAACACTTTTGCCCTTATTTGCATTTCTCTTACCATGAGTCACCAAATTAACACTTTCAGGTATCTCATGCTTCAACCTCTCTTCTTCTTCAACACACATGGTTAAAAGTTCATTGATTGACCATTTATCATTATGTGTGTTGTAAGAAATCTTGAACAGACCATAATCCGCAGGAAGGGAGTTGAGAATGAAATGCACAAGAAATGGTTCAGACATATCCACCTCAAGGGACTTGAGTTTAGCAACAATGTCTCCCATCTCCATAATATGCTCACGTACTGTACGACTTCTATCAAAATTCATACTTGAGAGCCTCTTCATAAGGGTGCTGGCCAATTCCTTGTCAGAGCTTACGAATTGTTCATCAATTGCCTTCATGTAAGCTTTGACCTTATCGCTAATAGGGATAGAGCCCCTACTGCTTTAGTTTATGTGATCTTTTATAAGCATTAAACTTAAGCTATTAGATTGCTCCCACCGCTCAAAATTAGCCTTAGCAGCTGGCGTACTTGATTCTGTGGGGATAGGTGGTTCATCCACGCGGAGTGCCAGGTCCAGATCCGAGCACCCTAAAGTGAGAAGGACTTTCTCCTTCCATTCAGCATAATTGTCACCAGAAAGCGTTGGAATTCGATCATTCTCATTAAAAATAGCGGTAGGAAAAGCGGTAAAGACTGCAAAACAAAGATAAACATACATAAGCTATGAAGCACAATCCATCAAAGGTGAATCGCGTAAAATACAGATTCAAAGTAAATTCTAGACCTTCCTGTGGGCAAAGGTTGCATCCCATGCATAGAATTTACTTTACTTTATTAGACTAGTAAACCAAGATATACAATAAATTAATCCGTACCTGTGGGCATAAGAATATTTTCAACTTAAAGGTTTACTATCTCATTCCAATTAATCCCACCAAAATGGTTACTTCCCTGTAGGGCCGAGTTGCCATTTTAATGAGATAATTGGACTATATAGATGCCATTATAAATTTTAATCACTAAACTTTATATGATTAAATAACTTAATTTCTTTTATGTCAAGTACTCAAGACGTTGTGGCTACTCCCAAATACATGACACAAAAGAAAACACAAAATGACATCTTAGAATATTTAGCTTTAAATATCAACTTAATCAGAATATTGCTTGGCGCCAAATTAGGCACACTGGGTAGAAGTTTAGCTCCATATTGCCCCAAGGCTTATTCTCATAATTAAGATATTACCAGAGTCTGTGACGACCCTGACCGTTGTCACGTGAGTTATCGCCTTGTTTTTCCCATATTATGTTGCTCTATGTTTCTTGTCAATATTTGAGTTGATCGGATAGAATTGAATTGGTTTTAATTGGAAATGAGGCACTTAGCCTCTTAGAAGGAAGCTTGTTTTGGAAGAGTCAACCGGAAGATGACTATATAGTTAGAAAGCTCGGATGTGAATTTTGGTGATTTAGTTAGCTTCGCGGGTTGATTTGTGACTTAGGAGTGCGATCGGAATTAATTTTGGAGGCTCGATGTAGAATTAGGTTTGAATTGGCGAAGTTTGAATTTTGGCGAATTCCGGTTGATAGGAGAGATTTTGGTCCGAGGGTTGAAATGGAATTCCGAGAGTTGTAGTAGCTTCGTTAAGTGATTTTGGATATGTCTGCAAATTTTTAGGTCATTCGGACATCGTTTGGTTGGGTTTTTGATCGAATGTGCAATTCGGAAGTTTTTAAGAAACTTAGGCTTTGATTTGATGAAAATTGAGGATTTTGATGTTAACGATAGTGTTTTGATGAATCGAGCAAGTTTGGATAGGGTATTAGATCATGTCTGCGCTTTTGGTTGAGGTCCCGGGGGCCTCGGTGTAATTTTGGGTGGTTAAACGGGAATTTTGAAGCATGTTGCAGGTCTGGTTTTTATGGCTTCTGGTATTTACGCATCTGTGGAAAAGGAGCCGCAGAAGCGGTTCTGCAGATGCGGCATGGAGGTCGCAGAAGCGGTCCTTTGAGGGCTGGGCATATTCCGCAGAAGCGGAAGGCTTTCCGCAGAAGCGGAAGTCTTTACGCAAAGGCGGGCTCTGCAGAAGCGGTTTTGGACCGCATAAGCGGTCCCAGGTTAGTTAAGTAAGACCGCATAAGCGGTCGTTTGGTCGCAAAAGCAGGAGCCGCAGGTGCGGTAATAAGACTGCAGAAGCGAAAATCGCTGTGGCAGAAGGGTTTATATCATTAATTCATCCGCGAGCTTATGTCATTTTTCCTCCATTGTGGAGCGATTTTGAGAGCCTTGGGGCGATTTTGAAGAGGGATTCAAGGGAGAATGATTAGAGGTAAATTC
>MU668174.1:2928-37148 GCA_026770625.1 Nicotiana glauca
AGTTAACAGAGTCAAACTTTCCTCGGTTCGGGATTAAATCGGTGACTTGAGACACCATTATATTCTCAAGTGGCGACTCTGAATTTTTTAAATAACTAATCCCGTTCCGACCGTCCTTTAATTGGAAAAACTCTTTTTATTATATCCTTCACGGGGTGTAAGCCTGTAAAAAAGAGGTGTGACAATACATTGCGCCTTGTGAGTTTTGAGATGGCCTGTGAAATTGTGTATGTGTTGAGATTCCGCGTTGCGGTGGTGTTATGAGAGCAGGATGGCTCTTGAGATTTAGATCTTGTATCGCACCTCAATTGTGCTTGAGTTTTGTAGCCTATAGCGCTATATGTTTCCTCAGGGATGGTGTTATGCACTTAGCGTGCTTGCGCTCAAAATTCGATGTTTTGTTGTAATGAGCAAGTTAGCTCGATGTGTATCTCTTTATGTGAGTTCTACGTGTGGATCGGGTGGCACGCCGCCATGGTTATATTGTGAGGATCGGGTGGCACGCCGCCATGGTTATATTGTGAGGCTCGGATGGAATGCCGCCATGGTTATGCTCTGTGGATCGGGTTGCACGGCGCAACAGTGTGATGATGAGTGTAGCTTTCTATATGCTGATTTTGTATGTCCTACTTCCTAACTTCTAAGGAAAGTCCGTAGTAGGGCGGAAGTTAGGTAATTCCTTCCAGAATTCGTTTTCCTCTTGCATCATATCCTAATCAGTAGCCTATTGGCACATTGTGGCATCATATGGGACTCTTGATTGTGTCTGAGGTGGCTTATTGCCTGAGCAGTTCGTACTGGGTGAGACGAGATTATCGGACTTAGGATCAGTGCAATCTGATTATATGAAGTATATTAAGGAGCAAAGATCATGATTTGGTTCAAATGTGGTAATGATTCTTGTCGGAGGTATAGACTCAATGATTTGTTGATTCGGCAGTTGGTTAAGAATTTCTGCGTATCTCTTCTGCCGTGCTAATGTTATAAAGGTTAGAGCGAGACCTATGTAGGTCATGAGGTGCAATGGGAGCATCTGATTCGTTGAATTTGGGCTAAGTTGATCAGAAAATGTTATTGTGGTCCTATGAGTAAGTTATGCAGTCATGTTGGGTACAGCGTGTGGTGAATGATTTGGGGATCCTATGATGAAAACAAGCCTGGCATAGAATTTCGGATGTTCGAATTGGGCTCTAAGGCTTAATTTCCTGAATGAAGGGGAGTATCTTCAGAATTTATCGAGCTAATGTGCTCAGCTAAGTGGTGGTAGAATGGAAAGGTGTATAAGGTGCTAAACAGTGATTTCAGAACACTTCGGTATAGTTCTCATGCACGTTCGAGGACGAACGTATGTTTAAGTGGGAGAGAATGTAACGACCCGACCGGTCGTTTTGAGTATTAGCGCTCCGTTCAGCAGTCAGAGGCCATGNGCCTCAGAATCGGGATCCGAAGGTTCCAACAGGTTCGTATGATGATTTTGGACTTGGGCGTATGCCCGGAGTGGGTTTTGGATAACCCTGGAGCGTTTTGATGCCTATTGTGGAAGTTAGTATTTTAGAAGAAATTTCATAAGTTCGGTTTGAATTGCATTTCGGTGTTATCAACGTCCGTTTGGAATTTCGAGACTGTGAATAGCTCCGTATAGTGATTCTGGAGTTGGGGGCGCGATCGGAAGTGAATTCGGAGGTCCGTAGACCATTTTGAAGCCATTTGGCTAAAGATAGAAAGTTGAAGGTTTTTGGAGAGTTTGACCGGGGGGTTGACTTTTTGATATCGGGGTCGGAATCAAATTCCAGAAATTGAATTAGGTCCGTAATGTCAAATATGACTTGTGTGCAAAATTTGAAGTCAATCGGACGTGATTTGATAGGTTTAAACATCGGAAGTAGAAGTCAGAAAGTTCAAAGTTCATAAAGTTTGGGATGGAGGTCGATCGATGATTTTAGCATTGTTTGATGTGATTTGAGGCCTCGAGCAGATCCGTAATGTGTTTTGGGATTGGGTGGTATGATTGGTTGAAGTCCCGGGGGCCTTGGGTGGATTCCGGTGGTTAACGGATCAAAATTTGGATTTTTGGAGGAGTTGAGTTTGCTGGTATCTGGCATTTCCGCTTCTGCGGAAGAGGGACGCAGAAGCGGCCCCGCAGAAGTGGTTGAGGGAGCCGCAGGAGCGGATTTTGTTCAGGGGGTCGTGGACCGCAGATGCGGTCAAGGTTACGCAGATACCGCAAAAACGGTTGTGGACCGCAAAAGCGGAACCGCTTAAGCGGTAGTAGTTCCGCAGAAGCGGAAATGACTGGGGCAGAAGCATTATTTTAAGTCGTGATTTGGCTCATTTCTATCATATTTTCTTGGCTTGGGGCGATTTTGGGGAGCTTCAAGAAGGGATTTTCGTCATCAAGAATTAAGGTATGTTATCCCTACCTATTATGAGTTAAATACATTGATTATGTATGGGTTTTTGTATGAAAATGGGTAGAAAATGGAGGGTTAGAGGAAGACCTAGAAATATTGTGTTCTTGTATTTTAGCCCCGATTTTTTAGTATGGAACAAGGAGGAAATTATATATATTTGAGTTCCTAAGGTCATGGGTAACCTTTATCTTCGAAATATTTCGGATTTCGGGTACGTGGGCCCGAGGGCATTTTGGTCAACTTGTCGTTCGAGATTAGGATTTTTATAAATTGAGTTGTAACGTATAGTTGAGCATATATTAATGGATTTGTATGATCATTGGCTAGGTTCAAGGCGTTGTGCGTTGGTTCAAGCTTTCGGAAGGATGTAGAATGTCGAATTACGAGTCTTCGGAGCGAGGTGAGTCTCCTTTCTAATTCTGTGAGGGGGAATTTACCCCATAGGTGGGTAAAATGGTTATGTGCTCCTATTTGTGGGGGCTACGGACGCACGAGGTGACTAGAGTCCATGCGTAGCTACTATTATGCTATTGTCCGGGTAGTTAGGACTCAAAAGCATGTATACGTGGATTAGTCGTGAACGCATTGGTAGCTTGAATTTCTTAAATCACATCGAATTAGTAAGTAAATTTCTAAAAGAATTAAACTTCATTTCTTAAATTGTTAAAGGGGAATTGGTTTTATTTGAATAAATATTTCCCGATAAGTTCTTATGTGACTGATTGAGCATGAACTTTATGTGTGCCTGCGTCGCATGGATGATTCGCGAGCAGGATATGTGTTTAATTATGGAACACGCCGAACGCCTCGGTGATATTAGATGCATCTATGGTTCATGCCGCTCGACCCTCGGCAGTGCACAATTTACATTCTGTTGGAGCGGGCCGTCGACCTCGGCGTGATTTGCGCATGTTTATCTATTACTTGGAAATTTGTAAATGTGGAATTGGCCCTACGTGGCTTTATATGAACTAATAAAATAATAAAGAGTAAACCTTAGAAGCCCTTGATTTATTGTTGGAGGTGCTTACCTATTTTCTGGCTTCACAACTTGAACTTTTATACAAATCCAAGATTTTCCCTCGCACTTATAGAATATTGCTAATTGACCTCTAGTGAGTGCCGGAATTGGCCATCTCGCCTCTACCCATTCGGGATTAGGCGGGATACCCACTGTGTACACGTTGATTACGTACTCATACTACACTTCTGTGCATTTTTGTTGCACAAGTACTTGATGCATTAGCGGCCTGCTGGGCGTAGAAACACGGACGATTCGGGGACCAGGTGAGCTGTAGTATGCAAGGCAGCCCGTAGCTCTTTAAAGTCCTTTTCTAGTAACTGTATTTCTTTTCTGTCCATTGTATTCCGGATGGATGTTGTGTTGCATTTTATGTCTTTATCAGTAGTTGCTCATGCGCTTGTGACACCGGGTTTTTGGGATGGTTTCAGTAAATCTTTGTACCAATTGGTATTATTTAAGTTCGAATTCAGGAAAAATGATCTTATTTTATGTGAAATAGATGGAAAAACCTTAGATTTTCAAAGGTATTAAAAGAGGGAATTAATTTGTAATCTAATTGGCTGGCCTGACAGCGATGTCCGGCGCCACCACGACCCTTATTGGATTTTGGGTCGTGACACATTAAGTAAATAAGATAGGGAGTTTTACGTGGAAAAATCCTTGCTCAAAGGGATATAAAAACCACAACCTACTCTGGTAGGATTTCAACTTCACTATGAGAAACTTTTAGATTACAACTTATGCAATCTAGGAATTAAATTCTTAATTCCTTACTGACTCGTAATACACCTATTACAAGCCACTTTGTAATACACCTATTAAAAAGACTTCAATTCAAAACTAACTTTAGTCACGACAAAAACACAAAGGGTTTATGGCTTTACAAGGGGGTTCCAAAGCAACGCTTCTAGCTAAGCAATTTAGGAATTATAATGAAGAAAAATTACAAAGTTACAACACAACTAAGGACAACAAAATACTAGATTTAAGAACTTGTCCGTAGTAGCGTTTAACTTTGTTCTTGAGGCTCTTGAGAATTAAATTCGCTGCCTCAGAAGGCTAGAATTCTTGAAGTGAATTCTCAAGTGTTCAAGTGATGTTTTATTGTATTACTCTTGTTAATACACCTTTGATGACATCACTTGAATGATGTAAGCACTTTGTTGGTCAAAGGACAAATGACTGCAAAACTGTTACACTGTGTGCATTGTTTATGTGGCAGTCACTTTCCAACTGTGCATAGTTGACTTTTGTACTGCTGTCAGGGACACACAAGGGATCAGGTCCCTATCTTGTTTCTCTATTTCCTACAATTGCAGAAGTTCGCATTAGCTGGAGTCCTGGTTGGAATTTGTTGATTAGCAATGTGTACCAAGTGTGTCAGGTTCCCTATCTGGTTCTCGATAGTAAGTTTGTTATATCATCAAAATATAAGGCAAAGACATTAAAAACCCATCAAACCATTTATTTTCAAGGCGTGGACACCTGAAATGGAATTTTCCAAAGATGAATTGAATTCTGTCCTTATATGGATTTGACTTCTTAGGCTGGATTTTAATACTGGAGTGCAAAAGGGTTGAGCTAAATTAGGATTTTAGTGGACAAGCCTCAGATGGTCGATAGAAATACAGAGAGAAAAGTGGGGTTAAACTTTACTAGGTTACTAGTAGAGGTGGACATTGGTGCAGAGTTGCCTGATGAGATTTACTTTAGAAACGAAAAAGGTATAGTAATTACTTAGAGAGTTGTGTACAATTGGAAGCCTTTCATATGCAATGTATGCCATAAGTATGGTCGCACAGAGGAGATATGCAGGAAGAATAAGGAGAATAAGAAGAAACAAGGGGACATACTAGAAAAGGAAAATGGGCGAGAGAAGACTCCACAAATACAGAGGGTGGTGCCTGATCCTATACCACTACAAAGGACAGATACAGAAGCAGAGAGAAGACAGATGAAAGAAAATAGTGGGATATAATAAAAGGAAATGGGTTGGGTCTAACCAACTAAGGTGAGGAAGTCTTTGAGATTTGAGAAGACAATTATGCAGCTATAAATACCTTTCAAGCTTTAAAGGAAGGGGATACATCGAAGAGTATGAGCCAACAGAATTATGAATCGGGTAAGGGTAGAGGAAGTATACTACCTATATCTGGACATGGTTAACATGATAACTTGGAATGTGAGAGGCCTTAATGGCCTCAATAAGCAAAAGGAGGTCAAACTCCTCTGCAATCGGTATGATGTAGGTCTAATTAGTCTACTTGAAACAAAAATAAAAGTGAACAGGATAAGTGAAGTTGCAGGAAGAATGTTTGTTAGGTAAAAGTATGTTACAAATCATGAATTTCATTATAATAGAAGGATAAGGTTCACCTGGAGACCAGATTTATATGAGGTGCAATACCTCTATGGTTCTGCACAAGAATTTCCATGCCAAGGGGTGTATATACCAAAGAAATTGACATGTCTCGTGTATTTTGTGTAAGTCTACAACCATAGAGAAAATAGGAAGGATTTATGGGAACAACTTAACAATGTGGGCAGGCAGAGATGCACATTACCATGGTTAGTTATGGGTGATTTCAATGCTGTGTTGCAAGTAGATGATAGATTAGGAGGAAATCCAGTTACATTTGCAGAAGTGAAAAATTTGCAAGATTTATTGGAAACTTGTGGCTTGGTAGAACTACCTAGAGTAGGAAGCCAGTACATTTAGAATGATAAGCAGGAGACATGTTGAATTTTTGCTAAGATAGACTGGGTGTTCGTGAATGGTGAGTGGATAGATTCGATGCCAATATATGGTGCTACTTTTCTACTAGAAGGAGTAAGTGATTACTATCCGCTCAGAATCTACCTAATGTAGCTTCAACAAACTACCAAGAGGGCATTCAAGTACTGTAATATATGGGGGAAACATCCACTATTTCAGGATATAGTCAAAGAGGTATGGGCTAATCAAGTTGAAGGGCATTACATGTATCAAGTAGTTAGCAAAAAGAAGATGCTAAAGAGTAAACTACAACAGTTGCATAACCAAAATTTCAGGAGTATTCTTACAGAGGAAAAATATGACAGAGAAGCCATGCTTAATGCTCAGACTAAACTCCATCAAGATCATTTGAATAATGATTTGCAGAAGGCAGAGAAAAGTGCTTCACAAAAATTCAAAACATCTAATAAACTTGTTGAAATGTTTTTATTGTAGCAGAGTTAAGAAAATTAGATCAAACTTGGAGATGATAATACACAATATTTCTTCTCTGTTTTAAAACAGAAAAAATTAATGCAAGCAATGACACTGATATAAGATGATCAACAAAGAATGTATCATGAACCTGAGAAAATTACAGAGGTGTTTATAAGGTTCTACAAGCAGCTTCTGGGTACTCTAGATGAACCTAAAGCTCAGGCATATGAGGGGTTTCTAAAGAATGGGCATACACTTACTGTAGATGAGCAGTTAAGTCTATTACAAGGATACTCTGCAAGGGAGTTTAAGGAAGTAATGTTTACCATATGTAATAACAAGATTCCAGGACCTGATACCTATGGTAGCGGTTTTTTCAAAGATGCATGGGGGATAATATGTGAGGATACTACAAAATCGGTTCTGGAATTCCTTAATAATGGTAAGATGTTGAACCAGATAAATACAACATTGATAACACTGATTCCAAAAGTAGAGAAACCACTAACTGCTGGATAGATTAGACCAATCTCATGTTGTAATGTGTTGTATAAATGCATTTTTAAGATGCTGAGAAAGAAGATAAAAGATGTACTACCAACATTAGTAGAATATACTCAAGCAACCTTTGTTAAGGTAAAATCGTTAGTTCATAATATTTTGGTCTGTCATGACCTTCTAAGACACTATAACAGGAAGACAAACCCAAAGTGTGTGATAAAAATAGATTTGAGAAAAGCATATGACGTGGTAAGATGGAATTTTATTAAAACTATGATGAATGGCTATTACTTTCCAAGGAAATTTACACAGTTGGTTATGGCATGTATTAAATCAACCAAGTTTTATGTGAAAGTGAATGGAGTAGGGCATGAATATTTTGAAGGTACCAGGGGCCTAAGATAGGGAGATCCAATATCTTCCCTCATATTGTAATGGTTATGGAGTATCTGAGCAAGGTGATAAACAAGATGTCTCAACTATCTGATTACAGGTTCCATCCTATGTGCCAGGGACTGAAACTAATACATCTCATCTTTGCGGATGATTTAATGCTATTTTGTAAAGGAAATGTAGCCTCTGTTAGAAGGGTAATGGAAGCACCACATCACCTTAGTGAAGCAACAGGTCTGATAGCAAACGTAGATAAAACAAATATCTATATTACAGTGGTTGATAAGAATACCAAAGCAGAGTATTGAGGTTAACATGCTTCTCTATAAGTTTATTTCATATGAGATATCTGGGGCTTTCACTTTTCCCAAAAAAATAGAATAAAATGGACTGTCACATACTACTAAAGAAAAGTGCAGACAAGATCAATGGTGTGTCTACCAGCTATTTGTCATTTGCAAGGAGGATGCAAGTGATACACTCCATCCTGTTTTCCTTACATAACTTTTGGGGAGTTGTATTCATATAGCAACAGAGCATACTCAAAGCTGTGGACAAAAAGTTCAGGGATTATTTGTGGGGTAGTATAGAAGAGAAAAGAAATGTAGCACTAGCATCATGGGAAAAGGTATGCTTACCAAAAAAAATTGGGGGCCTAAACATAAAAGACTGCAGACCCTGGAACTTGGCTTCAGTAGGGAAACTAATATGGCTCTTATGTGAGAAAAATATATGTTATGGGTGAAATGAGTTCATGGAGTCTATATTAAGAAAAATTATGATATCTTGTCCCATTTTCCTCCATCTGATTGTAGTTGGTACCAGGAAATTGCATAAAATGAAGGAGGGTATGAGGAGTTGGTATTTTGATAGAAGATACACATTGACAACCAATAAAAAGTACTCAGTAATGAGTATCTACTTAGCATAAAAGGGAACTAAAGCAAGATTAGAGAATACATATTTGATATAGAATGTTGTTCTAATGCCTAAAGATAGGTTCATCTTGTGGTAGGCAATACTAGACAGGCTTCTGACAAAGCAAAGAATGGATAAAATGGAATTCAATTGTGAGACTACAAAGTGCATGCTATGTGAAAGGGGCGGTGAAGAAAGCAGAGATCATCTGCTCTTTGAGTGTGATTGGGCCAAAGAGTGGGAGAAGAGATCAAATCTTTATTAGGGAAAGAAGTCAAACTGACACAACCTAAGCAATGGCTACAACAATAGGGAGTAAGCGATGGAAAAGATTCAAAACTGAGACATTAGCTGTTATAGTAGGATCACTAACATACCACATTTGGATGAGTAGAAATTAGAAAATTATATAGGAATATTACTGTCAATAGAGAATGTGTGATACAGTAAATACAAAATTAGATTAGGGAGAGAGTATAAATGTTGCGAGAAGATAGAAGAGCTCGGAAATGTACATCCTTTATTCACCGATTATGTAATTAGAGCATGGTAATTGAGGTCTTACATCCTGTTAGTCGGGGTTTAAGATGCTCTTAAGTGTGTTATTCTTTGATGTCATAATAGTAATTTTTATAATTATTAGCAAAAAAAAATTAGTACCTAGAATTATGGGATTACCAAATTTTTTGAGAGCAAATATATCGAATATGTTTGTAAATGGTTAAGGAGTAAGTTTAGCTAATTAAATCGAAGACATTAATTTTTAAATGGGACATGTGTCTCCCACCCAAATAACAACTTGGGAAAATGGAAAAAAAAAGGAGAGGATTTGGATCCGTAGAAAGGAAGTTAATCTCTTCTTGTCTAATACTTATTGGTGCTTTTCTAAATGGCAGAAAAATGACCAAGTATTAGGGGTGAGTTGGTACGAAGGAAAATATTTTTCGAAAAATATTGTTTAATTTTTTCATGTTTGGTTAGCTTAAACATTTTTAAAAAAAATATTTTCTTCATGAACTCATTTTCCTCTAGCCGGAGGAAAATATTTTCTTTATCAAGAGAGAGGAAAATATTTTCCAAAACTCTTTTTCAACCTTCCCCATCATATTTCTCATTCCCATCAACCTACCCCACCCTACCCCTATCCCTACGCCCACCACCCTCACCCATACCAACCCTCTCACCCAGCCCCCGCCCTAAATAGAAATATTATTAAGTATTTTTTTTCTTTTCATGTTATAGATAGAGTACTTTCTTTTTCATTTCAACAAAATGAATATTTTCTTTTCATGATGTAAAAAAATAATATCTTTTTTCATTTAAACAAAGAAAGTACTTTCTTTTCATGATATATAAAAAAATATTTTCTTTCATTTCAACAAAATGAGTGTTGTCTTTTTATGATGTAGAAAAAGTATTTTCTTTCATTTCAACAAAATGGGTATTTTCTTTTTTAACCAAAAAATAGTATTTTATTTTTAGTTATAGAGCATAAATATCAACGTTATTTTTTCATGAAAAAGTAAAGCTGCATGTTAGTTTCTTTGGGTTTATATGATTTCTTAAAAAATAATTAAATTCTTGAAGAAAATAGAGTCTTGAAAATATTGGATATTTGTTAGGAGGGGAAGGGGGAGGGAAGGGGGTAGAGAACATGAAACATGGGAATTTGGGGAAAGCGGGGTGAGGAGAGTAACATAAGAAAATAATTTTTTTAAAAGAATGTTTTACTCTCTAACCAAAGACTACAAAATATTTTCCAAAATCTTTTTTACCCACCAACCAAACAAGTGAAAATAAGGGATAAATCTACTTATTTTCTAAAAAAAAAAAATTTAAAGCAAAATATTTTTCATGGAAAATATTTTCCTTCATACCAAACACATCCTAGGTCATTTGGTTCGAAAACAAGTTATACATGGATTATTAGGAATTAGTAATATAATATACAAGATATTATTTAACATAGTAATTTATTTTTAAACTAAAATTATATGAATCTACAATTATACCCTTTGATACTTTATTTTCATATGCTTTTAGGAAAAATACAAGAATACTTTTGTCTTTTTGTTGTTTTATCCATGTATAAGTTATACATGAATTAGTTATTTCGTCTAAATAGTATATACGGTTAAAACTGGGCCTACCCAATTTTACTATTTGATCGAGGCTGGGGAATTGCATCGAAGGTTGACCTCGCAGCGGATCAGACCGAATTACGAGGATAAGGCATTGAGTTTAGGACCGAGATAACTATCGAAGATCGAGACTAATGGAGATCGGCACTAAATGAGAAAGATATCGAGCAAATCACAATAATAGAAAGGCGAGATATCCATGACTAGTCGAAGATCATGACGTAAATCTCGGAACAGATCAAATCAAGGGCGGTTGCTTCCGAAATTAGAATTGTACCACAACTAGGATTCCTCTGCTATATAAAGAGGGCCCTAATAATTTTGTAACCATCTTACATTCATGCATATCAAAGCAATACAGTACTTTCTAGCTTATATTCTTGTCATCAGTTAGTTTGCTTCTTAACTATTTTAGGCACCGATCATATCGAGGCACTTAAGCTCGAAGGTTAAATCACGTTTCAATATTGGTTTGTTTTATCTCATTGTTGATCCATACTGTTAATATTTACATTTATCGATTGATATTAGGTGAAATCACGTGTCCTTAAAACCACATTATAAGTTTAGTTGTTATCTAATTTTTAGGGTAAACAGTTTTGTGATGACCCGACCCGTTGTCTCAGGTATTACCGCCGCGTTTTCCCCATTTTTAGCTTCTTTATGCTTCATTATCCATATCTTGTGTAATCAGGTTGATTTATAATGGTTTTGATAAGAAATGAGATACTTAGTCTCTTTTAAGAAGACTTAAGTTGGAAAAGTCAATCGGATATTGAATTATGAGCTAGAGGGCTCGGATGTGAATTTTGAAAGTTTGGTTAGCTCCAGGAGGTAATTTGTGACTTGGGAGTGCGATCGGAATTGAATTTGGAGGTCCGAGGTAGAATTAGGCTTGAATTGGCGAAGTTGGAATTTTGGCGAATTCTGGTTGATAGGTGAGATTTTGATCCGAGGGTCGAAATGGAATTTTGAGAGTTGCTGTAGCTTCGTTGGGTGATTTTGGATATGTGCGCATATTTTCAGGTCATTCGGACATCGTTTGGTCAGATTTTTTATCGAAAGTGCATTTCGGAAGTTCTTGAAGAACTTAGGCTTTGATTTGGTGAAATTTGAGGATTTTGATGTTAACGATAGTGATTTGATGACTCAAGCAAGTTTGAATAAGGTAATATGACATGTCTGTGCATTTGGTTGAGGCCCCGGGGGCCTCGGGGTGAGTCCGGGTGGTTAAACGGAGAGTTTGGAGTTTGTTGCATGGTCGGTTTTGCTGGTTCTATCATTTCTGCATCTGCGGAAAAGGGACCGCATAGGCGGTTCCATAGATGCGGCGTGGAGGTCGCAGAAGCGATTTCGTGTGATTGAGAAAGACTCCGCAGAAGCAGGAGTTTGACCGCATAAGCGGTGTTCGCAGAAGCGACTATTGACCGCAAAAGCGGTTATGGTCTGTTAGTGAAGCTCCGCAGAAGCGGAGAATTTTCGCAAGAGCGAAAGTCGCAGAAGCGAAATGGGAGCCGCAAAAGCGAAAAAAAGACCTGGGCAGAAAAGGTTTTAAAGTGTTATTTCGTTCCGCGAGTTAAGCTATTTTCCTCCATTTTTGAACATCCTTGGGAGCTTTTGGACGGGAATTTCAGAGGGATTCAAGAGGACTCGACATGAGTTAAGAATCTTGGTCTTAAAACATGATTATATTGTGAAATAGGTCTAGAAATTCATGGAAATTGAGCCTAAAATTCATGAACTAGGGCTTGAGTTTTTGAATATTTCAAATTGGGATTGGATAGGTCATTTGAGCTCGGATTTGGGAGTTCATGGTATGTATGGACTCGTGGCGAGACGAGGAATCCGGTAATGTAAGTTTAGTAATTTTCCAAGAAGCGGGCCCGGGGCTCGGGTTTTGCTAGTTTTGAGATTTTTGCTATTTCTCGATTTCTTTCGATTGGGTATTATCCCCTTAGCATATTGTGATGCATTCGCTCTGATTTTGGCTAGATTCGACGCGCGTGGAGGCCGATTTGGAGGGGAAAAGCATCGCGAGCTAGAGATTTCATCGGTTCGAGGTGAGTAATACTTGTAAATGATATCCTGAGGGTTTGAAACACCAGATTTGCACATCATAGTGTTGTATAGAGGTGACTTGCACGCCGGATATGAGCGTGGGGTAGAGCACCGTTGGGGACTGTGACTTGGTCCATCCCGGTTGTTGATTTTTACCGCGTATTTGACTGAAATTATTTGTTATCATCATAATTTGGGCTGATTGCCATGTTTGGGGCTTCGTGCCAACTATGTGAACCCTTCGGGGATTGATATCACTATTTTTGCATTACTTGCATATTATTTGATCTCGGTCCAAGGTTTTAATACTATTTTGCAAACTCGACCATTTTTTCTAAGATTTGAAAACTTAAACAATATGTTATTGATGTTTTGAGCTGAGGACCCTCATGTTAATATTGCCCAAGTGGCTTATGTGTATTTTTGGACTGAGCATGGATCGGGCTGCGCGCCGTAGTAGTGTTATAGTGATTTTTGAATATATGGATGGCTCGGATTGCACGCCGCAGCGATGATATAATGACATTGAGGCTGAGAGCATGTTTGAAGCCAAGACATGGCTGATATTGCGCTTGGACTGTAGGAGCCCCTCCGGAGTCTGTACACACCCCCAATGAGCGTCGTCGACGTTAAATGGATCGGACTGCACGTCGCAGTGGGTACCGGAGTGTATCGTCATATGCATTGTATTGCATTCATGCTTTTGTGCATTTTTTGTTGTTGTGTTATTTCTTAAGATATTTATTTGTTGTTCTGATATTGTCTGATCACTTTTAAAGAGGATAAATTTAAGACAGTGGTAACAGTGATACTGTATGATGTAAACGGGTCAGGTAACAATGGCTGACCAGGAACAAGAATAGTGCCTGTAGGGCAAGTTTATGAGCTCAACTATGAATACTTGTTTGTGCTCGAGGGGCTGACTTTTGTGCTGACTTGCACTACCTGTTCCGCATTTAATTGCTTAACTATTGGAAAAAGATATTCTCAAAAAGAGGTTTTGAACTGAGTCAAGATATTTTCTAAAGGATTTTTACATTTTCCCTGTTTTATCAATGGTTACATTGTACCATATAGCATGTTGATTTGCTTTACGTGTTTTATTGCTGCTCAGTTATTATTTACCCTTATTACTCATTGAGTTGGAGTACTCACTTTACTCCCTGCACCTCGTGTGCAGGTGCAGGTACTTGACCACCCGGTAGCGGGTTTGAGCTGATTGAAGATTTGTTATCATAGCGGAGCCAGGTGACCACTAGCATCCGCGGCACCAGATCCTCTCCCTTATTTTATGTTATTCACGTTACTTTTAGACTCTGTTCCTATTTCTAGACTTGTAGTACTTTACTAAACTCTGTAGTAGCTCATGACTAGTGACACCCCGATGTCGGGCTGTGACGGGATGGTTCCCTGTTGTTATCATTGTTTTCCACGCTTTTGATTATGCTAATCATGTTTTAGCTTTATAAATGTTAAATAATTGTTAAAATAAGTATTGTTAATCTGTTGGCTGGCCTTGTCTTCATGAGAGGCGCCATCACGATCGGGTTCGGGATTTGGGTCGTGACAAATTGGTATCAGAGCCTAGGTTAATAGGTCTCACGAGTCATGAGCAGGTTTAGTAGAGTCTCGCGGATTGGTACGGAGACGTCTGTATTTATCCTCGAGAGGCTGCAGAACCTTTAGGAAAATTTCATTTTCTTGGAATTCTTATCGTGCGTACTTGATTCAGCTTGAGATATAACTCTTGAAATTCCTTCCACGCATTTGTATACGCACATTAGCGCTCGGTATCAGATGTGCCTTGATGGCTGGTGATTCCCCGATCAAGGGGCAAGATATAATCTCTGTGAGTTTGATGTTGGGCCAGTCTGGAGGACTAGAGGCCGGATCTTTGCTTATGGCTTGAGCACCAAGGTGCTGATTTTGCGAGCTGGTGTTATGACTTGTATGTTTGGTATTGTCCCTATTAGCCGGAAGGGCGGTTGGATATCCATGTGATGAGTATGTTAGTACTGCGAGATGTATCTATGTGATCTTGGTTAGGACGAAGAAGTCTGCTGGATAATGGATGAACTATTAAGTGTTCGTTTCCTATTGTGGTTTGATGTGTAGCCCGAATATTGGTGCGTGAAGAATATTTTCGTATCTCCTAGTTGAAAAGTGAAGTGCATTGCGTGTGGCGATATGAGTTCAGACTCAGGAAGATTAAATGGTTGTGTTATGTGTATGATGGTGGAAGGTGTGCTGAAATACTAAACTGAGGCGAAGCAGGTGGGTTATCTCCTGCGGAGTGTTCTTAAGGGGTACGATTCTTATGTATATTTTAGAAGATCTCATGTGTAATTGAAGGGTACGTGTTGAAATTTGAAAATTCGGGTCGCTTAAGGGAGTGGATGTGGGGATGAATGTGAGGTTTGCATAGGATTGCAGAACTGGATGATCTGTGTTTTCACAAACTTGTAGATGATTGAGTTTAACCTCATTGTGGCATCATTAGAGTAAAAGTGTTATGAAATGTTAAGGGTGTCTTGATATATGGCTTCGAGCCAAGGTGGGGAGGTTGCTGTTGATTAGCTGACTGCACGGTTATGTGCTATGTTAGTTCTGTTTCGAGATATGCTGGCGGATCACTTCTGGTTGCAGAAATTGAGCCGAGGATGGCATGAGTGAAGAAAAATTTTGACAAAGGTTATATGGTACTTTGCAGATGTGTGGAAATAATAGGATGTCTTGAGCTGTTGTTGATAAAGAATGCTTAGTGTAAAGAGAAGGAAGCTGCTTGGTTATATTGGAATGAGATCATCTCCTGTAGGGTCAGAGTGCTAATGAGGCACGGGTGGTTACGTCTGTTTGATCAAGTAAGTTTCAGTTGAATAAGAGTGAATGACTTGAGAGAATGGTTCCAATAGGTTCAAGAGTCTGCGTATGTCAATTGAGAGTTCCGTAGTATCCGCATCAGGAAAGTAAAGGAAACAGAGTTAGATTCGCAGTAAGTTCTTCAAGCAGAGCATGCTGGAATGTGGTATTCCTGGGAATAATTGAGAGAGTATTCAGTGGCTTGTGGGTCTTAGACAGTGTGGTCTTGTGCTTGGGTCTCGTGTAGTGAACCTGTGTTGAGGAACTGTAGTGCTATAGCAAGAGGGAATATCAAGTTGATAACGAATCAAAAGAAATTTAGATAAATGGAGTAGCTTGATAACGGGCCGGATCGGCATGGTGAGGGTGTGCTTAATTCTTGGTATGTATTCGAGGTAATGGGCTAGCACATGTAATTTTGCAGCTATTCTCTTGGATTTTGACGACTTGCTTAGCGTGATTTGGTTAGAAGGATTCAGTCATGGCAGTTTAGTTTGTGCAAATGAAATTAGGAAAGTTCTTGTTGATTGCTACCGTGGTTGAAGATGTGTATTTTCTACGAATGTGAGAAAGCACTTAGGCAGCGGGTAGCCTCAGATAATCAAGGAAAATGGTACGGCTATCTGAAAGTGATTCGATGAGAGTACATATTTCAGAGAAAGGTCAATGTGATTAAGTGATGGTACTTCGGTGGTGTTGCGACACTTCCTTGTTAGATCGACTGGTGATATTTGGGTTTGCTTGGTGGCTCAAGGAGATTTGTGAGTATGTATCGTGGAGTTTTTGGATATATAGCTGTGGCACGCGTTCTGACGGCGAAATTGGGATCAAGTATGATGATTCATATGCTATGTGGAATTGGAGGCGGAAGTCCTCATATTTGAGCTATTTGTGATGGTGGATCATGTGTATCGGCACCGTTTGGCGAATATTGGGATTTGAAGGCTCGAGTGAATCTTTCGTTGCTGGTATGTTGGATTTTAGATGTGATGTTGAAGTTCAGACTGGTTGTCTCAGTGTTAGATTGATTCTGGACTATTGCATTATGGGCTATACCGAAAATGCCACGGTTTGAGTGGCGAGGTGCATTGGGTTATGTTCTTGTGGAGCGGTTTATCCTTTAATGACCCAGCGGACGGCTGGGAAGGATTGATTTTCCTAATCGAGCCTTCATGATGGATGTCAGTGGAGAGGTTGCTATTATTGAGCCAGTTCTGGTGTTATGAGACTTTTCGGATATATGTTCTAGTATAAGTTGACTCGGTTGGCTCTGAATCGTATTGTCAAGGGTTAGGTTGACTCGACTGTTGATGATCTTATCAGCTATCTGGAGAGATCTATGAGTTGTTTTCTGCATTGCGAGACGTTATGATTTACGGACTATGGGCACATATGGTGCAGTGCTATCGGGATTCATAGTGGAAGTTGAGAGGAAAACCTCAGTTGCGCTTGAGTTTTGTAGCTTATAATACTATATGAAGATATTGTATGCACTCAGTATGCTTAGATCGGTATTCGGTATTTTGTTGTAATGAGCAAATTTGGCTCGATGTGCATCTCTTTATGTGAGATATATATATGGATCGGGTGGCACGCCGCCATGAGTATGTGTGGATCAGATGGCACGCCGCCATGAGTATGTGTGGATCGGATGGCACGCCGTCATGAGTATGTGTGGATCGGATGGCACGCCACCATGAGTATGTGTGGATCGGATGGCACGCCGCCATGAGTATGTGTGGATCGGATGGCACGCCGCCATGAGTATGTGTGGATCGGATGGCACGCCGCCATGAGTATGTGTGGATCGGATGGCACACAACCATGAGTATGTGTGGATCGGATGGAACGCCGCCATGAGTATGTGTGGATCGGATGGCACGCCTCTATGAGTATGTGTGGATCGGATGGCACGCCGCCATGAGTATGTGTGGATCGGATGGCACGCCGCCATGAGTATTTGTGGATCGGATGGCACGCCGCCATAAGTATGTGTGGATCGGATGGCACGCCTTCATGAGTATGTGTGGATCGGATGGCACACTGCCATGAGTATGTGTGGATTGGATGGCATGCCACCATGAGTATGTGTGGATCGGATGGCACGCCGCCATGAGTATGTGTGGATCGGATGGCACGTCGCCATGAGTATGTGTGGATAGGATGGCACGCCTCCATGAGTATGTGTGGACCGGGTGGCACGCCGCCATGGTTATGTTATCTGGATCGGGTTGCACGCCGCAACAGTGTGATGATGGGAATAGTTTTCCATATGCCGTCTTGTATGCCTTGTTTCCTGGTTGTAAGGAAAGTCTGTATTGGGTGTTACTCGGTAAATGGCATATCGTTATGTCCTTTCAGGATTTTATGGTGTATACCACTTACTTCACTATGGGTATAATGATCTGTTTGGGATCTAGAAATCAATCGTACGTGGTTGTCAATTTTGAGTATAGCGATTTGAGGTGTCTCATGCGGAGTGGTGGTTGGGATAGGATCGTGCACTTTAGCGAGGCTATGTGGCGATATGACCCTGCGAGTTAGATTTGTGTGCTATATTCTATGATGTGATATGGATTCTCAGCCTTGTGTTGTAATGGTAATGATGAGCTTGAGGTACAACCCTTTCTTTTGAGTCATTTGTCATGATTTGAGTATGTTCAGACCATCCTCCATTGGTGCGTGTATTATGCAAGTTGTGGCTTAGGCCGGAGTTGAGGTGTCATATCACCTGAGTGGTGTGTCGGACCCGAAATGATTGTGGGTGTCATTAATGGATACGAACGGATTTGTTTTCAGCTTGTTGGAAGGCTAATATCGAGGTTCGGCTCGAAAATCTGTTGTGGTAGTAGCCAAAAGGGGAGTGACTTCATGAATGGTTGATCCGAGAAATTGTTACAGTTTATTGCGTGTTTCATTATTCGTTGGCAGTATATGAAAGTTCTGGAATAAGACCTTGTTGATAAGAGGTTTTTCCACCGGTATTCGGGTGTTGTGGGCAAATGCTGTGAATAGACGTTATCGCTTCGAGTGTCTGGGTTATGTAGTATATCATATGATTGCACCTGAGGTTGCAGGTATGGGTCATTACAGCTGGTTCGGGACTATTCAAAGTATAGGTGTGAGGTTTTGATCGTATTGATGGTTTCAGAAGTGAAAAGGTAGTTCTGTGAATTATGGGCTAGACTGGATTGGGTAATTTCAGCTATGTTGTGTTGTCGGACCTAAAAGAGATAGGGTGACGTAGGATCATCCTGAGTATATGCTTGGTAAGGTCATTTAGGTACATGTTGGCTTCTAGTACAACTCTGGGTACACTCGAGGACGAGTGTTTGTTTAAGTTGGGGAGGATGTGATGACCCGACCCGTTATCTCAGGTATTACCGCCTCCTTTTCCCCATTTTCAGCTTCTTTATGCTTCATTATCCATATCTTGTGTAATCAGGTTGATTTGCAATGGTTTTGATAAGAAATGAGACACTTAGTCTCTTTTAAGAAGGCTTAAGTTGGAAAAGTCAATCGGATATTGAATTATGAGTTAGAGGGCTCGGATGTGAATTCCGATAGTTTGGTTAGCTCCAGAAGGTGATTTGTGACTTGGAAGTGCGATCGGAATTGAATTTGGAGGTCCGGAGTAGAATTAGGCTTGAATTGGCGAAGTTGGAATTTTGGCGAATTCTGGTTGATAGGTGAGATTTTGATCCGAGGGTAGGAATGGAATTTCGAGAGTTGTTGTAGCTTCGTTGGGTGATTTTGGATATGTGTGCACATTTTCAGGTCATTCGGACATCGTTTGGTCGGGTTTTTTATCAAAAGTGCATTTCGGAAGTTCTTGAAGAACTTAGGCTTTAATTTGGTGAAATTTGAGGATTTTGATGTTAACGATATTGATTTGATGACCCAAGCAAGTTTGAATAAGGTAATAGGACATGTCTGTGCATTTGGTTGAGGCCCCGGGGGCCTCGGGGTAAGTCCGGGTGGTTAAACGGAGAGTTTGGAGTTTGTTGCATGGTCTGGTTTTGCTGCATCTGTCATTTCTGCATTTGCGGAAAAGGGACCGCATAGGCAGTTCCGCAGATGTGGCGTGGAGGTCGCAGAAGCGATTCCGTGTGGTTGAGAGAGACTTCGCAGAAGCGGGAGTTTGACCGCATAAGCGGTGTTCGCAGAAGCGAGTATTGACTGCAAAAGCGGTTATGGTCTATTAGTGAAGCTCCACAGAAGCGGAGAATTTCTCCAGGAGCGAAAGTCGCAGAAGTGAAATGGGAGCCGCAAAAGCGAAAAAAAGGCCTGGGCAAAAAAGGTTTTAAAGTGTTATTTTGTTCCGCGAGTTAAACTATTTTCCTCCATTTTTGAACGTCCTTGGGAGCTTTTGGATGGGAATTTCAGAGGGATTCAAGAGGAATCAACGTGAGGTAAGAATCTTGGTCTTAAAACATTATTATATTGTGAAATTGGTCTAGAAATTCATGGAAATTGAGCCTAAAATTCATGAACTAGGGCTTGAGTTTTTGATAATTTCAAATTGGGATTTTATAGGTCATTTGAGCTCGGATTTGGGAGTTCTTGGTATGTATGGACTCGTGGCGAGACGAGAAATCCGGTAATGTAAGTTTTGTAATTTTTCGAGAAGCGAGCCCGGGGCTCGGGTTTTGCTAGTTTAAAGATTTTTTGCTATTTCTCGATTTCTTTTGATTGGGTATTGTCCCCTTAGCATATTGTGATGCATTCGCTCTGATTTTGGCTAGATTCGACGCGCGTGGAGGTCGATTTGGACGGCAAAAGCGTCGCGAGCTAGAGATTTCACCGGTTCGAGGTGAGTAATACTTGTAAATGATATCCTGAGGGTTTGAAACCCCGGATTTGCACATCATAGTGTTGTATAGAGGTGACTCTCACGCCGGATATGAGCGTGGGGTAGAGCACCGTTGGGGAATGTGACTTGGTCCGTTTCGGTTGTTGATTTTTACCGCATATTTGACTGAAATTATTTGTTATCATCATAATTTGAGTTGATTGCCATGGTTAGGGCTTCGTGCCAACTATCTGAACCCTTCGGGGATTGATATCACTGTTTTTGCATTACTTGCATATTATTTGATCTCGGTCCAAGGTTTTAATACTATTTTGCAAACTCAGCCATTTTTTCTAAGATTTGAAAACTTAAACAATATGTTATTGACGTTTTGAGCTGAGGATCCTCATGTTAATATAGCCCAAGTGGCTTATGTGCATTTCTGGACTGTGCATGGATCGGGCTGCGCGCCGCAGCAGTGTTATAGTGATTTCTGAATATATGGATGGCTCGGGCTGCACGCCGCAGCGATGAAATATTGATATTGAAGCCGAGAGCCTGTTTGAAGCCAAGACATGGCTGATATTGCGCTTGGGCTGTAGGAGCCCCTCCGGAGTCTGTACACACCCCCAGTGAGCGCCGTCGACGTTAAATGGATCGGACTGCACGCCGCCGTGGGTATCGGAGTGTATTGTCATATGCATTGCATTGCATTCATCCTTTTTTGCATTTTTCGTTGTTGTGTTACTTCTTGAGATATTTATTTGCTGTTCTGATATTGTCTTATCACTTTTAAAGAGGATAAATTTGAGACAGTGGTAACAGTGACACTGTATGATGTAAACGGGTCAGGTAACAATGGCTGACCAGGAACAAGAATATTGCTTGTAGGGCGAGTTTATGAGCTCAACTATGCATACTTGTTTGTGCCCGAGGGGCTGACTTTTGTGCTGACTTGCACTACCTGTTCCGCATTTAATTGCTTAACTGTTGGGAAAAGATATTCTCAAAAAGAGGTTTTGAACTGAGTCAAGATATTTTCTAAAGGATTTTTATGTTTTCGCTGTTTTCTCAATGGTTACACTTTACCATATAGCATGTTGATTTGCTTTATGTGGTTTATTGCTGCTCAGTTATTATTTACCCTTATTACTCATTGAGTTGGAGTACTCACTTTACTCCCTCCACCTCGTGTGCAGATGAAGGTACTTGACCACCCGGTAGCGGGATTTGAGCTGATTGAAGATTTTTTATCATAGCAGAGCTAGGTGACCGCTGGCGTCCGCGGCACTTGATCCTCTCCCTTATTTTATGTTGTTCATGTTACTTTCAGACTTTGTTCCTATTTCTAGACTTGTAGTACTTTATGAACTCTGTAGTAGCTCATGACTAGTGACACCCCGATGTCGGGCTGTGACGGGATGGTTCCCTGTTGTTATCGTTGTTTTCCACGCTTTTGATTATGCTAATCATGTTTTAGCTTTATAAATGTTAAATAATTGTTAAAAGAAGTATTGTTAATCTATTGGCTGGACTTATCTTCACGGGAGGCATCATCACGATCGAGTTCGGGATTTGGGTCGTGACAAGTTTGGCGCCCACCATGGGGCTAAGGATAATAGTGATTGCCTGATATTCATTTTCATAACACACACTTATTTACGCTTGTTCTTGTGAGTGTATTTTATTTCAGGATCAACATGTCTAATTCGCAAGCAGTACCTACTCACGCTGATGACATCCTCGGTTTTCATGTAGAAAATGATAATATAGCCACCCAGGGTTCGAAGTGCCTCAAGGTGGCTACGAAGGAGTACTAATCACAGACCCCGTCGATGTCATTTCACACGTCGCCCTAAAAGCAAATTGGGCCATTGACCCTGGAAATAGTGTCCATAGAGATGCTTGAGGAGACGATCAGAACGTATAGAGTGGTGGAGAAGGCGGAACTAGCCTTCGCATGATATTTGAAATGTTACAGACTCAAGAACCTACAACCGCGCAACTCAATTAGAATTGATCACCAAGCATAATTGAGCTCGAAACAACATAGGAAGTTTTCGACAAAATCGTACCTCTACTGGAGAAATCGAATGCCAATGAATCAGATACTGACCCCGCCATTATGAAGATGCTCGAGAAGATCACTAAGAGGATCGAATCAGGTGAAAACAAAATCGAGGCTAATGACAAAAAGGTAGAAACATACAACTCCAGGTCAACCAAATACCGGGGGCACCCCCGATTCTAAAGGGTTTGGATTTGAAAAAGCTCGCGCAGAAGCCTTTCCCTCCAAGTTCGGCTCTGAAGCCCGTTCCTAAGAAATTCCATATGCCAGAAATCCCTAAATACAATGGGACCACCAACCCTAACGAACCCGTCACCTCTTACACATGCGCAATAAAAGGGAATGATTTAGAAAATGATGAGAATGAATCCGTTCTATTGAAGAAATTTGGTGAAACCTTATCGAAGGGTGCCATGATATGGTATCATAACTTACCCCCAACTTTATTGATTCGTTTCCTATGCTCGCGGATTTTTTTGTGAAAGCCCACGCCAGAGCCATTGAAGTTCCAACGAGGAAATCGGATCTCTTCAATGTAAGACAGAAGGATAATGATATGCTCAAGGAATTTGTATCTCCGTTCCTAACGGAGAGAATGGATTTGCCTCCAGTCACAGACGACTGGGATGTTCAAGCTTTTACACAAGGTCTCAATGCTCGGAGCTCCACAGCCTCACAACAGTTGAGGCAAAATTTGATTGAATATCCGACTATCACTTGGGCCGATGTGCACAATTGGTGTTAGTCAAAGATTAAGGTAGAAAATGATCAACTAAGAACTCCAATTGGTTTGATTTATCCCATCAAGCCCGTGGCCAGAGTTAAAAGGGACATTGATCGAGAACTATGATCAAATTGAGATAGGTTCCAACCATACAGTGGAGATCGGAGAAATAATGGGCCCGGACGCAACCCCATATGGAATGATAAAAGAAATGATCGGCGAAAGAGTTCCTGGGGGCTTATGAGCAAAAGCAATTTCGATAGACATGTCGGGTCCAAGGAAGCACCTAGATTGTCAGAATACAACTTCAGTGTCGATACATCAGGTATTGTATCAGCCATCGGTAGGATTAAGGATATTAGATAGCCTAGACCCTTGCAGACAAATCCATCTCAAAGGAACCCTAATCAAATGTGCAAATACCATGGTACCCGTGATCATAAAAATGAAGACTACAGAGAACTGAGAGAGGAGGTAGCCCATCTATTCAATGAGGGTCACGTTCAAGAATTCTTAAGTTATCGGGCCAAGAATCACTTCAAAAATAGAGATTTAAACGGGAAAAACAAGTAGGAAAAGCCACAACACGTAATTCATATGATCGTTGGGTCGATATCCCTCAAGGACCGGTATTCAAATGCACCAAGGTGACGATCACGAGGGAAAAGCAAACTCGGGACTACTTACAAGAAGATACCTTGTCTTTTAACGATGAGAATGCAGAAGGGATCTAACAGCCTCACAACGACACGCTAGTAATATCTATCCTTATGAATAAAATTCAAGTTAAACAATTGTTGATTCATACAGGTATCTCGTCAAACTTTATTCGATTGAGGGTTGTAGAGCAACTCGGCCTCCGGGATCAAATTGTGCCTCCATCTCGAGTAATCAACGGCTTTAACATGGCAAGTGAAACCACCAAAGGGGAAATCATTTTGCCAGTAAACGTGACTAGGACTATTCAGGAAACAAATTCCCATGGAATCAAAGGTGATATGAGATACAATATGCTGCTCGGAAGACCAAGGATTCATAATATGAGGGGAGTACCTTTGACACTTCATCAAGTCTTGATTTTTCCAACATCAGAAGGAATCAAAATGGTGTACGACGAACAACCTGCTACCTAAGACATGTTTTCAATCAATGAAGTAGTACTAGTATCAGCGCTTTCATCAACAAACGGATTGGAATCAAAGGGAAAACAAGAATTCAAATAGCAACCACAATAACCGGCCTCGGCCCCATCGAAGGAGTAGGAGATCTTCGACGATGAATATTATATGATACCTCAAACCTTCATAATCCCCGATGATTCTGATGCAACAAAGTCGATGGTCAAGGAGCTGGAACAACTCATACTAATCGAGCATCTTCCCGATCGAAAGGTATACATGGGCACGGGATTAACTCTTGAGCTCAGGAAAAAACTCATTCAATTCCTTTTAAATAACATGGATTATTTTGCTTGGTCCCACCTAGATATGACAGGGATCCCACCAGATATCACAACACATCGATTTAAGCCTGGATCTGAAGTTCAGACCGGTAAAACAAAAGAGAAGGCCCTAGTCCGAGCTAAACTATGCATCCATTAAGGACGAGGTAACCAAACTTCTTAAAATAGGATCCATTCAGGAATTAAAATATCTCGAATGGTTAGCAAACGTAGTTGTAGTCCCTAAAAAGTGGAACGAACGTAGAATGTGAATAGATTATAAAGATTTAAACAAAACATGTTCCAAAGACTCTTTTCCTCTACCGAATATCGATCGCATGATCGATGCCACGGCCAACCACGAGATCCTTTATTTTCTAGACGCGTATTCCAGGTACAATCAAATTCAAATGAACCTGAAGGATCAGGAAAAGACTTCATTCATCACTAAGTATGGCACCTACTGTTATAATGTAATGTCATTCGGGCTAAAAAATGTTGGTGCTACTTACCAACGCCTAGTGAATCGAATGTTTGAAGAACCAATAGGTAAGTCAATGGAGGTATATATTGACGATATGCTAGTTAAGTCCCTACACACAGAGGAACATTTGACTCATTTGCAGGAAACTTTCAACATGCTAAAAAAATACAACATGAAGCTCAATCCTAAGAAATGCACATTCGGGGTTGGTTCGGGAAAGTTCCTCGGCTTTATTGTGTCAAATCGGGGAATCGAGATTAACCCCGATAAAATCAAGGCTATCAAAGACATCACACTCGTGGACAACATTAAGTCGTACAAAGATTTACAGGGTGAATAGCCACCTTAGGCCGGTTCATCTCAAGGTCTTCAGATCGAAGTCACAGGTTCTTCTCATTGCTCAAAAAGAAGAACAATTTCACTTAGACCCCGGAATACCAAGAGGCATTGGAAGAGTTAAAGCGGTATCTTTCGAGTCCACCATTTCTTCATACTCCGAAAGCGGACGAGCAACTCTACTTATATTTAGTAGTCTCAGAAGTTGCGGTAAGTAGTGTCCTAGTTCGAGAAGAGAAAGGTACGCAATTCCATGTTTACTATGTTAGTCGAACTTTAGGTGAAGCCGAGACCCGGCACTTGCCCTAATAAGAACCTCTAGGAAATTAAAACCATATTTTTAGTGCTACCCAATTTGTGTGGTAAACATTTATCCTCTTCATAATATTCTGATCAAGCCCGAACTCTCGGGGCCAATTGGCCAAATGGGCTTCGAAATCAGTCATTATGATATCGAGTATAAACCCCAAATGACCATCAAGTCTCAAATCTTAGCAGACTTCGTGGCCGACTCCATGATAGCCCTCGTACCCGAGGTCATAAAGGAACTTTTGTTTAAAACAGGTATATCTTTGGGGATGTGGACCCTTTTCACGGATGGCTCTTAGAATGTGATGAGGTCTAGGCTAGGTATCATTTTGAATCCTCCCACAGGCAATACAATTAGATAATCTATCATAACCACTAAGTTGACTAACAATGAGGCCGAGTATGAGGCCGCGATTGCAAGTCTCGAGCTGGCTAAAAGCTTGGGAGTAGAGGTCATCGAGGCCAAAATATGACTCCCTACATGTAGTTAACCAAGTCAACATGACCTTCGAGGTTCGAGAAGATTGAATGCAGAGGTACTTGGACAAACTGCAGGTAACCCTACACCGGTTTAAAGAATGGACCCTATAGCATGTACCTCTAGAACATAACAGTGAGGTCGATGCCCTTGAAAATTTGGGGTCATCAGTCGAAGATGATAAAATTATCTTGGGGACTATCGTGCAACTTTCGAAGTCAATAATCGAAGAAGGCCAGTCCAAATTAAACTCCACAAGCCTAACTTGGGATTGGAGGAATAAATATATCGAGTATCTAAATAATGGGAAGCTTCCATTGGACCATAGGGAATCGAGGACTCTGCGAACAAAGGTTGCACAATTCACATTGGCCGAAGCTGGAACATTATACAGAAGGTGTTCGATGGACCGTTGGAATAATGTTTGGATCCGGGAGACACCGACTACGTCTTATGAGAAATTCACGAAGGTACTTGCGGGAACCATTCTGGTGCTGAATCACTGGTTCACAAAGCCATCAAAGCGGGATACTATTGGGACAATATGGAAAAAGATACTAAGTAATTCATTTGAAAGTGCGACAAGTGCCAAAGATATGCACTGATGATCCACCATCCCGGAGAGCAACTTCATTCAGTATTATCCCCATGGCCGTTCATGAAATGGGGAATGGATTTTGTTGGACCTCTGCCATCGGCCCCATGTAAAGCTAAATTCATTTTATTTATGATTGACTATTTCTCTAAGTGAGTTGAAGGACAGGCTTTCGAGAAAAGTCAGAGAAAAAAAAGTTATAGACTTCATTTGGGATCACATCATATGCTGATTTAGGATAACCGCCGAGATAGTATGCGACAATGGGAAACAATTTTTCGGAAACAAAATAACAAAGTTCCTCGAAGATCACAAAATAAAAAGGATCTTGTCGATGTCGTATCATCCTAGTAGGAATGGACAGGCCGAATCAACAAACAAGATCATCATTAAGAATCTTAAGAAAAGATTGAACGAAGCTAAGGGAAACTAGAGAGAAATTTTGCCCAAGGTCCTTTGGGTGTACCGAACAATGTTCAAATTTAGTACGGGGGCAACACCGTTCTCCTTAGTATATGGCATCGAAGCTCTAATATCGATCGAAGTCCAGGAACCTAGCATTAGGTTTCGATACACAATGGAAGAGTCAAATCATGAGGCTATGAATACAATCCTCGAATTACTAGATGCAAAATGGGAAGCCGCCCTCATCCGAATGGACGCACAAAAGTAGCGCATCGAAAGGTACTACAACCGAAGATCCAATCTTCGCCACTTTCAAACCGAAGACTTAGTTTTGAGAAAATTCACCCTCAATACTTGAGACCCAAACAAAGGGAAATTTGGCCCAAATTAGGAAGCACCGTATCAGGTCCTCGGTATATTGGAAAGGGATCTTACAAACTTGGCATGATCAACGATGAACAATTGCCAAATAATTGGAACATATCACTCCTCAAACGATATTATGACTAAGGTATGACCTTCTCCTTTTTCATTTGTATTTTATACTAACTTGTTGCAGGTGTTCGATCGAAGGCATCAATGTTCTCTCCAAACATGAAGTCCTTAGGTCTGAAAGCACGCGTTCCACTCTTTTTCCTTTCTTCCGATTTTTATCCCAAATGGGTTTTTTCGGCAAGGTTTTTAATGAGAACCATTGTTCGTGCTAACTTAGAGCAATTCGACAATATTCGAGGCTTCTTTACAATCAACCATGAATACTGGGGGCATCACCCTCGGATGTTATGTTTTTAAAGGAAATACTTCGTGTCAACAAGGTCTCAATAGGTAAATTTTGTAAAGGCCCAAACGGTCAAATGAATTGTGCCCATGTAGATTACTCGAGACCTAATGGAAAAACATGTATTCATGAATGATCTATTAAAATAAGTAATTTTCCTTACTAGATGTTCCACGTCTTAGTGATATTTCTACTTTACAATTTCATACTTGTGATCTATTGCGGAAACTGGCTCAAATGCCAACCTCAACTAAAGCTCGAACAATCAACCACGTACTCGGGGACTGCCATCAAAAAATTGACATGCTCTAATTATTAAACTTTAAGACCATAAGACCTTAAAAAGGCAATCCTCGGTTTTATAGGCCACGGCCATCCCACTCGGGGACTGACACTTTGAACAAGTTCGAAGTATAATTAAGAAACAATCCCAAAGGCCAAATCTCAAGTTAAAGGATATGTCCAAACTAACACGGTTCGGACACGCCAAATTCCATAACAAAACAGGCCTTCTAATATTTTCACAAAACCGGTTAAAAAGGCAACCCTTAGCAAAATTACAAAGGGTTCTGATAACATCAACCCTCAAAAACCTTAAGGGGTACCAGATTGTTCGAACTTTTGAACAAGCTTATGCTAAGGCATGAGAAAGTATAGGGTTTCGATAACACTAACCCTCAAAAATTCTAATAGGTACAGATTTATCTCATGCTAAGGCATAAAAATTTTTTATGTGATTAACCTTTTAAGCCGAAAAGGGTACAACCGTTCTTTTTAAGGCCATATTGGCCTAACTTAGGAGCCTAAGGTCCATTTTATTATTGAGTTCGAGAAATCAACCCCGCTCAACCAAAACCCAATAGTAATCCTATTTTGAGTTCGAACAAGTACTCACTCGATTATAAAGACTACACTAGTCCGACTTCGATCAAATTGCCCAAGCCTCATACTTATGAAAAGTTTCAAGACGTGGTCAACACAAAGTTTGTACAAGGCAGAAATTCAAATAAAGACAAATCAAATAGAACAGAGATCTTTTATATATGAAAATATTTGCATGGATCGGTTAGGATCCTACACAAAAAAATTGAAAAAGGAAAAAATCCTAAGTGCCTGATTTTCCTCGAGAGCTATACCTTCACCATTAGAATCCCCTCCTCTCTCGGATCCACTCACGCTCCATTAATCATCATCATTGGAAGAGAGCAATGCTTTTACTTCGGCCTCGAGCTCTTTTGCGTTCTCGATCTCGACAGCAAGGTTAAAACCACGAGCATGAATCTCCTCAAAAGTCTCTCTTCGAGACTAGAACTTGACAGCCTAGTATGCTCGAGTCTAAGCGGAATCAGCAACTTCCTTTGCTCGAACTTGAGCACCCTCAGCATCATCTCGATAGACATCCATGATCGCCTTTGCATTAACCTTTAACTTTTTCACCTCAGATGTAATGTTTGCAAGTTCTACGGCAAACCGAGCCTCGAGCTCCTCAATTTTCTTGGCTTGGGCCAAGATTTCCTCCTTCGTGCCTTGGAGCTGACATTCGGCCAAATACAGTTGGGATCGTGCAGCGTCTTTCTCCAAAGCAAAGCGGTCCATATTTTGTTTCCACTCCAAAGTCTCCACCCTCATCATATTGGCCTCCTCACGGAGCTGTTCGATCGTTTTCGCCTTCTTCTGAACTTGCAAGATCGAAGTATTAGTTGTCACCCCCGAATTGATATATCGAGCTTCTAAAAGTTTTCATCACTGCTCAATCAGGTCGGTTTTCTCTTTATGAGTCGTTGCCAATTCTGCTCGGAGGTCCTTGATCTACTCTTCTTTTTGCCCGGTAAGAAGTTTAAAGGCAATTCTCTCCTCCGTAAGCCTTTGAATATTATCCTCACATCGGCTCAACTCTACCCAGGATATAGAAAATACGTCTCAATAGAGTGTCAAGGCCTATGAAGAAAGAAGGGAAATTACACAAGAAAAAATAAATACAAGTGGGGTATCAACGAGGGGAGTTGAGATTTACCTGACTTAGGAGTCGTTGAGCCTCATCAAAGATACTCGATGCCTCACTCAGGTTGGTAGCATCTTCGGCTCCTGTAAAACAACCACGGAAAAGGTCATCCCCTCTATGGGATCCTTCCACATCGGGGTCCCCGTGGCCTGGGCTTCCTGAATTTGCCCCTCAAAAAATGTAGGGAGGATCAGCGAATCACCAATTTCTATTGCCCCAAGCGAGTCACTTCGGGTGTTCTCTTCATTTTGAAGGTCCTCGGAGTTGGCCCCTTCAGGCACACCCACCGATTGCTCACTTCGGTGAGGGGTATCTTCAACCTCCAACTACTCAGGGACTTTGCTCAGGCCCTCTCCAAAATCTCTTCGGTTCGAGAATGAATCTCTTCGACACTCACCGGCTTAGCGGCCTTTGGGGCCTCGATGCTCTTATTTGTTCGGGCCACCAACTCGAAACAAACATCTTCATTTTCTTCTTCTTCATCTCTAGTCGTTGAACTACATTCGCAGGAAAGACGGGGGAGTCTTTCTTCGACTTACGAGCCTTGCTCTTCTTGGACTTTGGAGTCTTGGAGGGCGATACCCTTTTCCTTTTCTTTTCCTTTGTTGGCTTCGAGACTGGGGGCGAGACCTCCTCCCCGAATAGGGCATTATGATGGATCTTTCCTGAGGCATGTATGAAAGGAAGCTAAATAAGTATAAGAGGGGAACATTCTAACGAAAGCCATCAGATACATGAAGAAAAGGCTTATCGTAATTTTTGGCCTCCCATCGACCCCTTGCTAAATTGTGCCATGAGCGCTATCAGAAGGTCTAAGCTAGGATCTGAACCCACCTCTCGAGGTTCGAAATCGCACCAGGCATCCAAGCGAACATTACATCATAGAAAAGGATGTCAATGAGGAAAAGTAGAGGAAACAAAATAGTAAATAGAAGCTAAAGGAAGGATTGAACTTATGCTCCATACTCCACTTCTCGGGAAATGGCATTTTCTCGGCTAGAATTAGGTCGGAAGTCTTCACTCGAATGAACCGACCCATCTACCATCGATCCTTGTCCTCGTATTTGGTCGAGAACAACACCTTGGTGGCCCGAAGCTGAAGATTTATTAACCCACCTCGAGAAAGACAGGGCCTATACATCCTTACGAGGTGGTCAAGGGTAAAAGGTGTCCCTTCGACTTTGCTCGCGAAAAATCTGAACAGAATGACAATCCACCAAAAAGAAGGGTGGATCTGACCTAGGGTTATTTGATGTTGGTGGCAAAAGTATATGATGACGGGATCGACAGGGCCCAGCGTGAAAGGGTAAGTGTAAACACTTAGAAACCCTTTCACATGAGTAGTGATATCTTTCTTGGGAGTCGGAATCACCACCTATTTCTTCTCCTAATGGCAGTCTTTCTTGACCTGCTCAAGGTCACTCTCAGTTATCGAGCACATGTATCTCAACATTGGCTCACACCATCCATGGACAGATGAAGTTTTCTTGACTTTGAAGTTGAAAGCAAGATCACACCCTACCTTCAGAACGCACTCCTCAAGGCGCTACTCTACCGGTGATTTATCATCGGCCAGCCGTGATGAAGAGGTGCCCTCTTTTTGTGGAACAATTTTAGACGTTTTTTCCATCTTTACAAGTTGAAAGAAGGAATGAGAGAATGATGTTTGGCGTATTGAGGGAAGGATGATAACGAAACCTAGAAATTATGCAGCACAGAAAAGCTTGAAGGAAGTGAAAAGCTTTGAAGATTAAGGCGGAGATTAAGAGTAAAGTTTGGGAAAAAGAGAAGGAAAGCACATTTATAGGAAGAAGATGATTGTTCAAAACTAATAATGGAGGACGGCAACTGAAAGGCATTTAATGCCTTGGTATTCGAACCAAAAGGATGTTTCAATCACTTCCATCGCTTACGTCATGGAGATGACGTCATGACAGGTCGAGGTACAAAATCGAAGGCTTAATTCATTTCTTCTCATCACACTCCAAAGAAAAGAGGGGACTATATGGATACAATTAAAACCGAGCCTACCCGATTTTACTATTCGATCGAGGATAGAGAATTTCATCAAAGTTTGACCTCACGACGGATCAGACTGAGGTAAGAGGATAAGGCATCGAGATCGACGACCGAGATAACTATCGAAGATCGAGGCCAGTGGCGATCGAGACCAATTAAGACAAACATCGAGCAAATCATAATAACAGAAAGGCAAAATATCTGTGACTTGCCGAAGATAATTATGTAAATCTTGAAACAGATCAAATCAAGGGCGGTTATTTAGTTAATCATGAGATTTGTTTCCAAAATTAGAATTGTGCCATAACTAGGATTCATCTGCTATATAAAGAGGGCCCTAATTATTTTGTAACTATCTTACATTCACGCATATCAAAGCAATACAATACTTTCTAGCTTATATTCTTGTTCATTAGTTAGTTTGTTTCTTAACTATTTTGGGCACCGATCAGTTTGAGGGAACTTAAGCTCGAAGGCTGAATCATGTTTCATTACTGGTTTGCTTTATCTCATTGTTAATCTATGCTTTAAATTTTTATGTTTATCAATATATATATACACACACACACACACGAAACATGGAATAACTATAACAAATAAACAACTCCCTTATACCATAATTATATCTTCCTATACACCATACCAAAGAGTTTCTTTCCACAAACGCCTCGTTATTTTTAGACCATCATGCCTAGGGCTGTTTATTGGGCGGATTGGGCGATTATTTATTCTTAATATTTTGGCTTATCGGTTATCGGCTTTTAAATATATTAATCCGCTAGCCACCCGATAAGATATCGGACGGATTGGTATCGGTTTAGCTCTTATCTTATCGAGCGATTTATCGGCCTAATTCAATCTATGTTTCGTGCATTAATTATTTGCTAACATCCTAGCATACAAATTCAGAATAGGAAATTACATATTGAGTTACATAAGAATGATGTAGTGCATCATGTGTTGTAGAGTGAAAAAAAGAAGAACACATTGTAGGCTACATTACATCCCAAAGCAGACTACATATGAGTCCAGACATACATGTCTGTTAACACATTTGAACTTGTATCTCCCTTGTGAAGTTAGACCTTAAAAATATTGATTCTTGTTTATCATGGTATTTTCTGGTTTCTTGAGTCCATTAGTATTGACTTTAATCAACGTTGGTCGATGATTTTTATTTATTGTGGATATTAAAGTAATTAGAGAGGAAAAGAACGTTTTTTGCAGTGCAAAATTCCCAAACAAAAGGACAAGAAAGAAAAATGGAGTTGTCATTTGTATTACTGTATAGTTATGCCACATCCTAGGAAGTTACAAACTGGGGAGAATTCAAGAATTCAACTCTTCAGTCACACGGTATTAAAGACTGTAGTATATGTATTTAGGAATTAGGTGTTAGAGATAGAGTACTGGAAGAGGAAAGTTCGTTAAGCATATATATATATATATATATATATATATATATATTCTTAACAGTGCAGGCATATAAATTTTATTGGAATTAAATCCGTAAAATAATTTGGACTATATTTTAAATTCCAGATATATTGGGCCAAATAAATTATCATGACCCAAAATCCACTAAGGGTCGTGGTGGCGTTGGACACCTCTGTAAAGCCAGCCAACTAACTCATCGACTAATTCCTCTTTTAATACTTTTGAAAATCTTAGGTTTTTCCTTCCAATTTTCATAAATATAAGGTCACTTCATGGATTCAAATTTAAATAATAACAGTCAGTACAAAGTTTTATTGAAACCATCCCAGAAACCCGGTGTCACAAGTTCATGAGCAACTACTGTCACAAGTGCATGAGCAACTACTGGCAAATACAATTACTAGGAAGGGACTTTAAAAGCTGTGGGCCACCTTGAATACTGCAACTCACATAGTCCCCGAATCGTCCGTGCTGCTGCGCCCAGTAGGCCGCTAAAGTATCATGTACATGTGCAACAAAAATGAACAGAAGTGTAGTATGAGTACGTAATCAACGTGTACTCAGTGAGTGTCCTGCCTAATCCCGAAGGGGTAGAGACGAGATGGTCAACTTTGACACACTCTAACGGTCCAATGATCATTTATCCTCAATACACATATTACACCGTGGATTTATTCTCTATAGATATGATTCTAATCCAAATAGAGGAAACGAATAAACACGTAGTTCTTTCATAGGAAAATTTCCTGAATTTCTCTTTAAAACATAATCCAAATATATTTAAGCCACAAAAGGGCAATAATAACTTAATTAAGTTCAGGCAGCAACACAGGCATGCGCAAATCATACCGAGG
>MU668174.1:44191-69274 GCA_026770625.1 Nicotiana glauca
CACTTAGCTTGAAGCCATTACCTCACCATTCTTGAGTTCGCCCGACCTTTTTACCTCTTATTGACATAACCTCGCACCATAAGTTATTAAAATTTCTCGGAATCTTCCTGTAAATCCTATCTTTCATATTCTGAATCATTAACCACATTCGCACGACCGATCTCTTTGTTGAATAAACAATATAATTCTTTGCAGAAGCTTCGCCAACCACGCGACCGTTGACCTGCTCACGGGGAATAACCCACCTAGGGGAATCGCCTCCCGACATCTTCCCACGCTGCTGCACGGGGTACATTTACTATGACACCAATAGCCCATCCTAAGTCCGAGCTCATCTTCCAACTGCACAAGTCCATTCGCTCCTTGCGAACATCAGCTAAATGTGCGGCAACATCCTTTCAAATTTCAGGGTTATGCAGCACCCTCCTCCATTTCAAGCAGCTCCTTTCCACCATAACAATCTTCTGCCGTATAATAGCCCACACTTCACATCATACTCGCAGGCTTCAATCACCAATCATTAAAATCCCCAATTCGATCCAAACTCTCTTTAAGGCGCGTATTCATCCTACTACCAAGCCCATATGCACACCCGCCACTCTCCCACTTTGGCGGAACTCATCTCCTTAATCGGTCACTCGACCTTGCTTCTCATACTCGACTTTTTAGAAATTTTAAACACCGCTCGGCACTTTCCACATGTCCTTCCTCACACTTTGCTGCTTAATTGTTGCCTCAAATAAAAATCTATCTTCGTGGCACTTGAATCTACCATTGCTACTAACTTCAAGCCTTTCCAGAGGTCATCTTTATCGAGCCGTCAACATTTGCAGTACTGATTCAGTCCGGAACCACCGCATTCTGCAATATCTGATAGTTGCCTCTTTAATAGTGTTTCACACTATTCCATCATAAGGCCAATTATAGCAGATTATAATATCGACGAACTTGGTACGTCCCAATAGGACCACGACACACCATCATAGAAGAAAAGCTCCAGCGCGCTTGCAAATGCCAAGCCCATTACTTTCGCTAGCCCACATTTGACCATTCTTAATTCGACTGCTTTTTCCCCTGCCGGAAATAAAATACTGAATCCCTTGATTACATGCTGAGTAAACCTCCCTTCAATTCATCCACTGCCCCGACACATGGGCAAACATCCTACCGTCACAACAACACTACGGAAAATCGCTCATGAGCATCACGGCAACCTGTGCCAAGCCTCAAGGCTCTCAGAAGTTCTGTTACTGAGCTGAACAATAGAATATCCTCCCATAAAAGCGACTATAATTGTCCAATCAACTATACCGGGAAAATTATCCCGCACCACATTTGTAGTGCCATTTAAATTCTTCAAATTCTCGATTTCTAGCAAGCACTCGCATCGCGTAAGATTGATAGGAAGGAATCAAAGGCATAAGCCTCAAAGGAATAGAATCGCATGATAAGGAAATCAAGAAGGGAAGTACTCCTAACAGTCCTGCAGCCTCCCGAGGATAAGTACAGACGTCTTCGTATCAATCCGCGAGACTCTACTAGACTTGCTCATGACTCATGAGACCGACGGGAACCTAGAGCTCTGATACCATGTTGTCACGACCCAAAATTCACTAAGGGTCGTGGTGGCGCCGGACACCTCTGTCAGGCCAGCCAACTAACTCATCGATTAATTCCTCTTTTAATACTTTCGAAAATCTTAGGTTTTTCCTTCCAATTTTCATAAATATAAGATCACTTCATGGATTCAAATTTAAATAATAACAGTCACCACAAAGTTTTACAAAAATCATCCCAGAAACCCGGTGTCACAAGTGCATGAGCAACTACTGGCAATGATATAAATACAACACAACACCTGTCCGAAATACAATGGACAGAAAGGAAATACAATTACTAGGAAGGGACTTTAAAAGCTGCGGGCTGCCTTGAATACTGCAACTCACATAGTCCCCGAATTGTCCGTGCTGCTGCGCCTAGTGGGCCGCTAAAGTATCATGTACCTGTGCAACAAAAATGCACAGAAGTGTAGTATGAGTACATAATCAACGTGTACTCAGTGAGTGTCCCGCCTAATCCCGAAGGGGTAGAGATGAGATGGTCAACTTTGACACACTCTAACGGTCCAATGATCATTTATCCTCAATACACATATTAAACTGTGGATTTATTCTTTATAGACATGATTCTAATCCAAATAAAGGAAATGAATAAACATGTAGTTCTTTCACAGGAAAATTTCATTTCTCTTTAAAAATAATCCAAATATATTTAAGCCACAAAAGGGCAATAATAACTTAATTAAGTTCAGGCAGCAATACAGGCATGCGCAAATCATACCGAGGCGACGGCCCAATCCAACAGAAACAAATGTGCACTTACCGAGGGTCGACGGCGCACCTATAGATGCATCTATTAATCTGCCGAGGCGTTCGGCCCGGTCCAAAATAAACACACACAGACAGAAAAGGTGTCAAGAATTCAACGTGGAGCAATTATCCAAAAATGGCCAATTCTCTTTAATAATTTGAGAAAACGAAGCTTAAGTCTCTTTAGAAATCTATTTATTAATTTAATATGATTTATTACCCCTCTCGCGAATCATCGGTGCGACGCGGGTACACGTAAGATACATGCTCAGATAGCCAATTAAAATTTTATCGGGGAATAATTATCTAAATAAGCCAATTCTCTGTTTAACAATTCAGGAATGATGTTTAATCTTTTTTAAATTCGTTTACTAATCAAATGTGATTTATACAATCTAAGTCATCGATGGGTTCATAATTAATTCAAGTATAACATGTTGATCGGTCCTAACTACCCGGACAATAGCATAATAGTAGCTACGCACGGACTCTCGTCACCTCGTGCATACATAGCCCCCACAAATAGGAGCACATAACCAATTTAACTCACCTATGGGGTAAACTCCCCCTCATAAGATTAGGAAGGAGACTCACCTCGCTCCGAAGACTCGCAACCGGCATTCTGCATCCTTCCGAAGGCTTGAACCAACGCACAATGCACCAAAACTAGCCAATGATCACACAAATCCATTAATATATGCTCAACTATACTCTGCAACCCAATTTATAACAATTCCTAATTCCGAACGAAAGTTTGACCAAAATTCCCTCATGCCCACGTGCCCGAAATCCGATATTTTTCGAAGATAAAGGTTACCTATGACCTTAGGAACTTAAATATATAATTTTCTCCTAGTTCCATACTCAAAATCGTGGCTAAAATCCAAGATTATAATTTTCTAGGTTTCCAACAAAAACCCCAATTTTTTTACACTAATTTTCATGCCTAAATCCATACATAATCAATGTATTTAGCTCATAATGGGTGGGAAAAACTTACCTTAGCATGGTTGATGAAGATCCTCTCTTGAACCCTCCAAAAATCGCCAAATGAAGCGGGAGAAATGAGTGAAATGAAGAAAACCCGACTTTTAAAATAACCCTCTGCCTTTAGCACTTTTCGCTTTTGCGATGCAATTTCCGCTTCTGCGGATATCGCTTCTGCGACTTTCTAACCGCTTTTGCGATTTTTGGATTGAGGGGGCTGACCGCTTCTGCGGTCTGGGGGCTGCTTAAGCGGAACTGCTTCTGCTGTCCCTGGGCCGCTTCTGTAATTTTCCTTGGGCCTGGCCCCTTCCGCTTCTCCGAGATTTCGACCGCATCTGCGGTCCAAGAACCGCAGCTGCGGTTATGACAGAAGCAGCATCCTTCAGCCTCCCAAAATTCCATTTTTTGATCCGCTAGCCACCCGAGGCCCCCCGGACCCCAACCAAACATACCAACCAATCCCAAAACACATCACGGACTTGATCTAGGCTTCAAATCATATCAAACAATGCTAAATTCATGAATTACACCCCAATTCAAGCTTTATGAACTTGAACTTTTCAACTTCTATTTCCGATGTTTAAACCTATCAAAACACATCCGATTGACCTCAAATTTTGTGCGCAAGTCATATTTGACATTACGGACCTACTCCAACTTCCGGAATTGGATTCCGACCCCGATATCAAAAAAGTCAACCTCCGGTCAAACTCCTCAAAAACCTTCAAATTTCTATCTTTTAGCCAAATGGCTTCAAAATGACATACGGACCTCCAAATTCACTTCCGATCACGCCCCCAACTCCAGAATCACCATACGGAGCTATTCACAGTCTTGGAATTCCAAACGGACATTGATAACACTGAAATGCTCTTCAAGCCAAACTTACGAAATTTCTTTTAAAATGCTAACTTCCATAATAGGCGCCAAACACTCCCGGGTTATCCAGAACCCAATCCGGGCATACGCCCAAGTTCGAAATAATCATAAGAACCTGCTGGAACCTTCAGATCCTGATTCCGAGGTCATTTACTCAAAAATCCAATCCTAGTTCATTCTTTTAACTTTAAGCTTCTCAAATGAGAATATTCATCTAAATTTAATTCCGATCTTCATGAATTTAAATTCCGACCATGCGAACAAGTCATAATACCCGAAATGAAGTTGTTCATGGCCTCCGACTACTGAACGGAGCGCTGGTACTCAAAACGATCGTCGGGTCGTTACATAAATATTAAGGGATAATATATAAATGAATTAATTATATAAGTCCAGTATATATGAATTAAACAAATAGGTCTTAATCCATTGGGTTAGCCATTTAATTGGGCTAAAGTAATGAGCCCACTTCATTAAGCCCAAGATGGCATCTTCCTAAAGGCCCAGTTTGGTGCACGCGTGAAATGACGTGGCGCACCAAGTCAAAAGGAAGAGCCAATAGGATCATGCCACGTATCAAAATGACAAGGCATGCCAAGTCACACTAAAAGGCCAATGAAATTGCGCCATGTGTGCAAGTGACATGTTCCGGCCAATCAAATGCGGCCATGTCACACTTCAATTTGATTGGTCGGAAAGAGTTTGTTCTTATCATAACTCTTCCTTTCCACAACTATAAATAGGGGTCCTCATAACTCAGAAAAGGGACCAGAAGTTACAACAAGAAGCAAGAGAGAGCTCGTGGATCAAACGCCGCAAATTCCTCCACAAGTTTCAAACTTCAAGCAATCAAGCTCAAGTTCAAGAAATAGAGTTCAAGCTCAAGAAAGAAGAACAAATCAAGGTCAAGTTCAAGAAATCAAGCTCAAGCTCAAGCTCAAGAACAAGATCATCGTTCGTGGAAACAAATATAGATTCAAGATCAAGCTCAATGGCCCTTGAATTTATTTACTATTGAAAAGAAGAATCAGAGGATTCATAGAGATTGTAACACTCAAATATTCAAAATAAAATACTATGATTGTTGAAATATTTTTTAGTATTGATTTTATTTTCTCGAACCAAATTTATTGTCTAAAATTCTGGCACGCCCAGTGGGACAATCTCTACCTCTCATCTTAACTTTTCAATCACCAAAGTCCAAGAACATTGAAATGGCTTCAAAGAAAATAAACTCCAGTTCAACTTCCACCAAGGCTACTAACTCCAGGTTCTATGCTGATGTGGAAAGCTTCCTCGATGTCACCTTTGGAAGCTTCGGACCAGTTACGAGGAGCAAAGCAAGCTCTTTAGGACAACTAGCACCCCAAGTGTCGTCCGCATCAACCCCTATTTTCGGATCTTCATCTTCAAAAGGAGAAAGATCTTCCACAAACGCATCTGAAGGAGGAAGCGATGTTGCTGAAAAGATGAAGAAAACTCTTGCTCTGCTTGACCTCTCTGGATCCAAGCACTCTGCTGTGAAGGTTGATGATGATGCTTTAAGTGATGGATCCTCCCCACTTACACCGCATAGCATGATCCAATCAAGGATCAATCTGTGTGAAAATCCATGCTATTCTCCGTCGTCCGCGACAATCATGCAAGCCATGGTGACAAACACTTCATCTATGGAGGAGCAGTTGGCAAACTTGACAAAAGCAATCACTGGCTTGACCAAATGCATGCAGAATCAAAAGGCCAGAATTGACAAGCTAACAGACAGGGTGGGAATTTTGATGGAAGAAGAATCTACCCATGCACCCGGCAAGCTCCCAGAAGTTCTAGAGAGTGACTCTCCCCCAAGACAAGTCGCATCCACTAAGGCTATCCCTGTCTCATCTGAAGGGATGATTCCAATCGATCAACTGAAGGAGTTCATTGAAGGAACCATCAAGAACAAATACGAAGTATCTGCCAAATCCTCTCTTATATATGCAAAGCCGTACACCGCCAGGGTCGATATGTTGAAGATGCCTGCTGGCTATCAACCTCCAAAGTTTCAACAGTTTGATGGTAAAGGTAACCCAAAGCAACATGTGGCGCACTTTGTTGAGACATGCAACAATGTTGGGACTTATGGAGATTACCTCGTCAAGCAGTTTGTCCGCTTATTAAAAGGAAATACATTTGATTGGTACACGGACCTCGAGGTTGGATTTGTTGATAGCTGGGATCAACTAGAGCAAGAATTCCTTAATCGCTTTTATAGCACAAGACGCACTGTGAGTATGATAGAGCTTACAAATACTCGTCAACGAAAGGGGGAACTAGTTATCGACTTTATCAATCATTGGAGGAATGCAAGCCTCAACTGTAAAGACAGGCTTAGTGAAGCTTTAGGCATAGAGATGTGCATCCAAGGCATGCATTGGGGATTGTGCTACATCTTGCAAGGTATTAAGCCTGGCACATTTGAAAAACTTGCAACTCGTGCCCATGACATGGAATTGAGCATGGCCTCCGCTGGAAATGAAAGGTTGCCCATCTATGAACCTCGCAAAGTGAATGACAAGCAAGAAGTCAGGAAGTGGGGCAAGTTCGTACCCAAGTCTAAAAGCAAAGAGGCTATGAATGCCAATACGTCACTTGTGAAGTTCACGACGAAGGAGAGCAAGAAGCAGAGTATGAAATCCACTTCGTTTCAAGATAAGCCAAGTGGGAAGATGAATCTAAAAGAAATTCAAGAGAAGGAGTACCCATTTCTGGATTCTGATGTGCCAGCCATTTTTGAAGAACTCCTCGAGTTAAATCTCATTGAGCTTCCGGAGATGAAGCAACCAAATGAAGCTGGGAAAACAAATGACCCAAATTACTGCAAATATCACCGACTTGTAAGCCACCCTCTAGAGAAGTGCTTTGTCTTCAAGGGTAAAGTCATGGACTTGGCTCGCGAAAAGAAGATCGTGCTTGAAGATGAGAAATAAAGCGCAAACCAAGTCTCTATCACCTTTGGCTCATTCATTCCGAATGAATTATGTGGTTTTAAAGAAAGTAAAAATGAAGAATTACTAGAGGGCAACAAAGCTGAAGTCAACCAACCTGATGATCATGAAGGTTGGACGTTGGTGACTCGTCGTAGCTGCCACAAAAGGAGCCCACGAAAAGAATCAGTGGAACAACCAACAAGGAAGATGATGGTAAAAAGACCAATGAAAAAGAATCCAGTTAGGCATTTTAAGAAAGCAAAAGTAGAGATGCATCACCCTCAAAAGCCACGAAATCCAGTGACCTTAGAGGAGTTTTTACCAAGTTGGTTCTGCACGAATATTTCCCATGAAGGCATTGATGCCTCTTGTTGCCATGCTGATAAAGGGAAAGAAAAGAGTGATGACCTACCATTGGCTCCGTATTCAAAAAATTCCAACGAGTCCACTCATCAAGAAGTTAATGCTTGTGAGGAAAAAGTCACGTTCACAAATGACGATCTTTTGCTAGGTGACGCTCCTCATAACCGCCCATTGTACCTGGTTGGCTATATGCGCGATGAAAGGGTAAATCGAATTTTTGTTAATGGAGGATCCTCAGTGCACATTTTGCCAATCCACACTATGAAGAAACTTGGTATTCCCATGAATGAACTCTCAGAAAGTCGTGTGATGATCCAAGGATTCAACCAAGGGGGGCAAAGAGCCATAGGCGCGATCAAGTTGGGAATCACTATTGAAGATATGCAATCAAGTGCATGGTTGCATGTGATCGATGCGAAGACTTCATACAATATTTTGCTTGGGAGGCCTTGAATACATGAGAATAAAGTAGTTCCATCTACCTACCATCAGTGTTTAAAATTCTACGAGGGTGAAGTCGAGAAGACGATAGTTGCTGATGATGAGCCATTCACTGAGGCTGAGTCACACTTTGCCGATGCAAAATTCTACTTGAAGAACCGCATTGCGAAGGAGCTGAAAGTTGATGATGGCATGAAAAGCAAGAATAAAGATACCTCAACTAAAAGAGAAGAGTGACTATTAGTGAAGCCAAAGGTGTTAGTAAGGAGGTACAACCCGACGCGAATAAATCTTATAGAGGGAATATTATGTCTTATGGCAAGAAAGTAAGTCTGGCACTCCAATATGTCCCTAAAAGGAAGAAAGATGAAGGTGAACGATCTAATCGCCAAGCTAACATGCTAAAGGAGTTAACTCTTTCGGTCAAACGAATTGAGGCAATAAAGTCGTCCTCAATGCCGCTTGCAGGGTTTGTAGCCCGAAATCGTTTACAGAATGTGACACTCCCTACAATGCGAACAGATGAAGGTTTTGACCCTAACGCTTACAAGCTATTTGCAAAAGCTGGATACAATCCCAATGAGCCGTCAAAGTTAGGGAAGCTCTTATCAGAAGCTGCAACGAGGCAACCACGTAAAGGTTTGTGATACAAGCAACCGTCTCCAGTGCGCATCTCAATAAGAAGGGCGAACAACAATTATATCAGTGTAGAAGATGAATCAGCCGCTTTTAACAAGCCTTCTGTCTTTGATCAACTGGGAAGATCACCTGTGAGGACCTCCGTGTTTGAAAGATTGGGTCCAATAAAGAAGGGGAACAAGTTCCGAAGAAATTTTCAAAGCATAAGAACACCCGCTTCACCCAAAATCCAGGAGATCTCTAAGGATTTCCAAAGTTTGGTTCCTTCTAGAATGAGGCGACAAACAAAACTTGTGGTTTCATGTAAAGAAGTATTGAAGGTAAAGCCATATACTGCGGTCTATACTAAGGAACGTGATGAAGATGAAGAAAGTATGGGTTCTTCGTATCATGTTACTATACAAGCCGAGAATGGTATTCCTTCTTTGATTGAAGATAATGCAGAATTGGAGGATGTTTCACTGCGTTATCACATATCCTTCAATGATGGAGACCCTCAAGAAGATGAAGACACGAAAGATGCTCCACCTGAACTTGAAGAAGGAGTGAAGACGACCGTTGATGCCTTAAAAGAAGTTAACCTTGGCACCGATGAAGAACCAAGACCCACCTATCTAAGTGCTTTACTAGAAGTTGATGAAGAGAGCACTTATATTGAGTTACTCAAAGAGTTCAGGGATGTCTTCGCTTGGAGTTACAAAGAGATGCCTAGCCTAGACCCGAAAGTAGCAGTCCATCACCTTGCAGTCAAAAACGGTGCTCGCCCTGTTAAACAAGCTCAAAGGCGCTTTAGGCCAGACTTGGTTCCCCTGATTGAAACTGAAGTTAATAAACTCATTGAAGCTGGATTTATTCGGGAAGTTAAATATCCAACATGGGTTTCAAGTATTGTCCCTGTAAGGAAGAAGAATGGCCAGATTCGAGTATGCGTTGACTTCAGGGACCTCAATAATGCGTATCCCAAAGATGAATTCCCGCTTCCTATTCCAGAGCTGATGATCGATGCTACTACTAGTTACGAGGCAATATCTTTCATGGATGGTTCGTCGGGCTATAACCAAATTTGCATGGCACCAAAAGATGAAGAGCTTACTGCGTTCCGCACTCCCAAGGGTATTTATTGCTACAAGGTAATGCCTTTTGACTTGAAGAATGCTAGTGCTACTTACCAAAGGGCTATGCAAAATATTTTCGACGATCTTCTCCACAAGAATGTAATGCTATGTTGACGACTTGGTGGTGAAATCAAGAGAGAAGGGCGACCACATGAAAGACTTGAGGATGGTATTTGAATTACTCCGGAGGTACCAACTTAGGATGAATCCATTGAAATGTGCCTTTGGAGTTACTTCTGGAAAGTTCCTTGGTTTCATTGTCCGACATCGAGGGATCGAAATTGATCAAGCCAAAGTGGATGCCATTTTGAAAATGTCTGAACCTCGAGATATCCATGAATTGAAAAGTCTGCAAGGAAAGCTAGCATACCTTAGGAGACTCATCTCGAACCTAGCTTGGAGGTGTCAACCATTCAGTCGCCTTATGAAGAAAGGTGTCCCTTTCAAATGGGACCAAGCATGCAGTAATGCCTTTGATAGCATTAAATCCTACTTGATGAAGCCTCCAGTTTTAGCAGCTCCTACACCTGGAAAGCCATTGATACTATATATTGCGGCACAAGAAAGATCTGTTGGAGCACTGTTGGCCCAAGAAAATAGTAAGTGGAAAGAAAACTCTCTTTACTACTTGAGCAGGATGATGACACCAAACAAGTTGAATTATTCGCCAATTAAGAAGTTGTGCTTGGCACTAATCTTCTCAATTCAAAAGTTGAAGCACTACTTTCAAGCGTGTCCGTCTTGTTTCTAAATCAAATCCCATCAAGTTCGTGATGTCAAAACATGTTCTTAGTGATCGACTAGCAAGATGGTACCTCCAATTTCAATAATTTGAGATTTTGTACATCCCTCAAAAGGCTATAAAAGGACAAGCATTGGCAGACTTCTTGGCAGATCATCCAATACCTATGACTGGGAGCTTACTGATGAACTACCTGATGAGGACGCAATGGTCGTTGAAGTTCAACCTCCATGGAAGATGTACTTTGATGGTGCCGCGCATCGTGGGGGAGCTGGGGCTGGCGTAGTATTTGTCACTCCCCAATGTGAAGTCTTGCCCTACTCCTTCACCTTGACACAAATCTGTTCCAACAATGTTGCTGAGTATCAAGCCTTAATACTTGGTCTTGAAATGGCCGTTGATATGAAGCAATTGAAATTGCAAGTCTTCGGTGACTCCCAGTTAGTGGTCAATTAGCTTTTGGTTAGTTATGAGGTTAAGAAGCCTGAACTACGCCCATATCATGATTATGCTAAAAAGTTGATGGGATGGCTCGGTGATGTGACTATTCAGCATGTGCCAAGGAAAGAAAATAAGAAGGCTGATGCTTTAGCTGCTCTAGCTTCATCATTAGCCCTGTCTGACCAAGCGCAAGTTACCGTCTGCCAAAAATGGGTAGTACCGCCGCCAAATGAGGTTGAAGGTGAAGAAAACGAACTCAAGCATCTTGTTGCTGTTTCTGAAGTTGAGAAAGAAGAATGGAGACAACCCATCATCGACTACTTATGCTATGGGATACTTCCAGAAAATCCAAGGAGAAGGACTGAAATCCGTCGTCGTGCACCTCGTTTCCTTTACTACAAAGATACCTTATACAGAAAATCATTCGAGGGAGTACTCTTGCGATGCTTAGGGGAAGATGAAGCACTCCAAGCTTTGCAAGAAGCGCATTCTGGGGTATGTGGGTCACACCAGTCTGGACCAAAGCTGCACTTCCATATAAAAAGGATGGGATATTATTGGCCAACGATGGTAAAGGATTGCTTGGACTACGCTCGAAGATGCAAGGCTTGTCAATTCCATGCGAATTTTATTCATCAACCTCCTGAAGTGTTGCACCCGACTGTTGCATCCTGGCCATTTGACGCTTGGGGATTGGATGTTGTTGGACCACTACCAAAGTCCTCTGGTGGGCACCTATACATCTTGGCTGCAACTGACTACTTCTCAAAATGGGCTGAAGTTGTTGCTCTTAAGGAAGTAAAGAAGGAAAATGTTGCAAGTTTCATCCGAGTAAACATTATTTATCGCTTTGGCATTCCTCGTTACATAATAACGGATAATGGAAAGCCATTCGATAATAGGTTGATGAACAAGATTTGTGATCTCTTTGGCTTCAAGCAACGTAACTCTTCGATGTACAATGCTGCCGCCAATGGTCTAGCTGAGGCATTCAACAAGACTCTATGCAACTTGTTAAAGAAAGTCGTCTCCAAATCCAAACGAGATTGGAATGACCGTATGGAAGAAGCTCTATGGGCATATAGGACAACTCACCGCACGCCAACACAGGCGACTCCTTATTCACTCGTTTATGGAGTCGAAGCCGTCTTGCCACTTGAGCGTCAAATACCTTCGTTACGACTGGCTATTCAAGAAGGGATCACTGATGAAGAAAATGCTCGACTTCGGTTAGCAGAGTTGGAAGCTCTTGATGAAAAGAGATTGGAAGCTCAACAGAGTCTTGAATGTTATCAAGCTAGATTATCTCGCGCCTTCAATAAAAGAGTTTGCCCGAGATCCTTTCAAGTAGGAGATCAAGTCCTTGCCGTACGAAGACCCATAATTACTTCCCATAAACCTGTAGGGAAGTTCACTTCAAAATGGGATGGACCATATGTCATACAAGAAGTTTACTCAAGTGGGGCTTACAAGTTGGTTGATGTAGATGGCATGAGAATAGGCCCTATCAATGGCAAGTTTTTAAAGAAGTATTATCCGTGAAATTGCATACGCTCCTTGACGCATGAGCCTAAACTGCATGTTGCTACGCTCCTTGGTGCATGAGTCTAAACTGCATGTTGCTACGCTCCTTGACGCATGAGCCTAAACTGCATGTTGCTACGCTCCTTGACGCATGAGCCGAAAGTGCATGTTGCTATACTCCTGGCCCGCATGAGTCTAAACTGTGTACGACCCCTAAAAAAAGAGTCCGCTAGGTGGAAAATCTCGAAAGAGATGACCTAGGCAAAAGTTAGGACTCAAAAAAAAAAGTCCGTTAGGTTAAAAATCTCAAAAGAGGCGGCCTAGGCAAAAGTTAGGATGTAAAAAAAATCTACCCATTCTGAACTACGGTATGACTTGATCCTCTTCACGAGGTACGTAGGCAGCTTAGAGTTTCATTCTAAGTTCAGTAGCATAAGTTCAAAATATACATATTGCCCCAATTGTTGTCCGAGTGAAGTATGGAGGAATGCAAAATCAAGTTGAAACGCCATCCTCTTGTTGAACTTTGATCTCATTTGATTAAAAAAGGGGAACCTTCCATGGTAAATTGACATCTTCAATGGGCCGATTTTAGGAGGATATCAAGTATTTGCATTGAAGTACATGGATTCTCTGTGTCTTCAGGTTCGCCAAACCTTCAAGTTTGTTGGACTCCAAGTCCGCCTTCTGCCTTAAAAAAAAGAGAAAAAAAAAAGAAAAAGAGGGGATGTCTGTGTTGGACTTCTTTTAACGATTTTCATTGCGTACTTTTAAAGGTATTCGTCTCGAACTTTTAAAGGCATCCGAGTTTTTAACAATTTTCGTTGCGAACTTTTAAAGGTGTTCGTCTCGAACTTTTTAAGGCATCCGAATTTTTAATAGTTTTCGTTGCGAACTTTTAAAGGTGTTCGTCTCAAACTTTTAAAGGCATCCGAGTTTTTAACGGTTTTCATTGCGAACTTTTAAAGGTGTTCGTCTCGAACTTTTAAAGGCATTCGAATTTTTAAAGGTTTTCATTGCGAACTTTTAAAGGTGTTCGTCTCAAACTTTTAAAGGCATCCGTGTTTTAACGGTTTTTGTTGCGAACTTTTAAAGATGTTCGTCTCGAACTTTTAAAGGCATCCGAAAGGTGTTCGTCTTGAACTTTTAAAGGCATCCGAATTTTTAAAGGTTTTCGTTGCAAACTCTTAAAGGTGTTCGTCTCGAACTTTTAAAGGCAGTCGGATTTTTAAGGTGTTCGTTCTGCACTTTTAAGGTGTATACTTTGAACTTTTAAAGGTGCTCGTGACAAATTTTAAAGGGTCCCCGCTAACGACTTTTAAGGATTTCTACCACAAGCTTTAGGGATCTTTGCACGGACTTTTATGAGTCTTTGTTGCAAATTTTAAAGGTATTCATTGCGAACTTTTAAAGATCTTCATTGAGAGCTTTTAAAGGTCTCCACTACGAGCTTTTAAAGGTCTTCACCGCGAACTTTTAAAGGTTTTGACCACGAGCTTTTAAGGATCTTTGCACGGACTTTTAAAGGTCTTGACCACGAGCTTTTAAGGACCTTCACACGAACTTGTGTGGGCCTTCCCCGCATATTTCACGAACTTGTATGGGCCTTCCCCGCATATTCTAAAGGTATTCGTCGCGAACTTTTAAAGATCTTCACTGAGAGCTTTTAAAGGTCTCCGCCACGAGCTTTTAAAGGTCTTTACCGCGAACTTTTAAAGTTCTTGACCACGAGCTTTTAAGGATCATTGCGCGAACTTTTAAAGGTCTTCACCGCAAATTTTAAAGATCTTCATCACGAACTTTTAAAGACCTTCATCTCGAACTTTTAAATGACTTCGTAGTTTGACGAAGCTCCTACAAAAAAAAGACAACAAAAGTAGAAAGGCGCAAGAAAAAAAGAAAAAATTACCGTCATGGCAATGCTTCCGAGTATGCAAAATTAGACTCACATGACTTCGAAATACTGCGATTGATGCCGATTGAATGGAAGATATACGGCTATTAATAGAAGCAGTGAGACGATACTGGAAGTTTAATGGCGATGTGGGACTGGAAATTTGCAAGAGTCCAACAAGGATTTGATATCCTAATTCAACTAGAAGAAAAGGTTACAGCGGTGGAATTTGCTTCCATATATGCAAATTGAAAAGAGGACAATGTTAGTTCTATTTCTATTGAACTAGGGAAAGAATATCTTAAGAATATAATGATGACATCTACGTGGATTTAGCCTAATTCCATTATTCAAGTCAAATGTATTGAAAATGGACATTGCTAGAAGCTGCATGGGATGTTTTCCATAACCATATGTATGTACGAAATTCTTTTACTTCAAGACTAGTCTTTTAAACTTACACAACAATCCTTAGAGTAGGGGTATTTGTTAGACATATAAATTTTATTGAAATTAAATCCGTAAAATAATTTGGATTATATTTTAAATTCAAGATATATTTGGGCAAATAAATATTATGGGTTAATATATAAATGAATTAATTATATAAGTCCAGTATATATGGATTAAACAAATAAGTCTTAATCCATTGGGTTAGCCATTTAATTGGGCTAAAGTAATGAGTCCACTTCATTAAGCTCAAGATGGCATCTTCCTAGAGGCCCAGTTTGGTGCACGTGTGAAATGACGTGGTGCACCAAGTCAAACGGAAAAGCCAATAGGATCATGCCACGTATCAAAATGACAAGGCATGCCAAGTGACACTAAAAGACCAATGAAATCGCGCTATGTGTGCAAGTAACATGTTCTGGCCAATCAAATGCGGTCATGTCACACTTCAATTTGATTGGTCGGAAAGAGTTTGTTCTTATAATAACTCTTCCTTTCCACAACTATAAATAGGGTTCCTCATAACTCAGAAAAGGGACCAGAAGTTATAACAAGAAGCAAGAGAGAGCTCGTGGAACAAATGCCGCAAATTCCTCCACAAGTTTCAAGCTTTAAGCAATCAAGTTCAAGTTCAAGAAATAGAGTTCAAGCTCAAGAACAAGATCATCATTCGTGGAAACAAATATAGATTCAAGATCAAGCTCAAAGGCTCTTGAATTTATTTACTATTGAAAAGAAGAATAAGAGGATTCATAGAGATCGTAACACTCAAATATTCGAAATAAAATACTACGATTGTTGCAATATTTTTCGGTCTTGATTTTATTTTCTCGAACCAAATTTATTATCTACAAACGGGTTAACGGATTATCCGTTAAGAAAATTAAATAATCTGACCCAAACCGATAAGCCGTTAATAAAAAAAAATTTAATTTATTCCTCGTCCGTTAAACCGTTAACCCGATATCAATAAGTCATTATGCTTCGGTTTTGATTCGGTTTTTTGTTTTGGTTCGGCTTTGAACACCCCTAATCATGTCCCTTCTTTTATGCTTTAACTTCTTTTCCTTTCCCCCTTTTTGCAATATTCTAATTAGTGAGTCCATGTAAAAGGGCGAAAGAGCAATTTCAATTTCATTTATTTATGAAGGAAGGATGAATATCATAATTATACCCACTCAACCAACCTGATTAAAATCTGTTTCTTCAAGGTTGCCCTGTCCCCCTCTTTGACAATGAATGAGTCATTTGTCTAAAAGCTTTGTGGTCTGCCACAACCCTTTTTTAAACTCAACAACGAATTCCTATATATCAGAATGACACTAAAGCGATGGCAAAAGACTTTTTAATTAATCAATTAATTATCCAATGTATAAATTCTATTGTATGTTACTCTTTCGGTTTCATATTAAATAAGATACTTTTTTTTAGTCTGTTTCAAAATAATTGACATATTTTTAAATTTAAAAATAATTTAATTTTAAACTCTTCATTTTATACTTTTTATCCTTAATGAGAAGTTTTTATAGTTACACAAATTATATGGCCCCACAAACCTTTTAGCCCTTAAACTTTTAAAACTACAACTTTCAAAAGTCTTCTTATTTTCTTAAACTTGATGTCGAGTCAAACTACCTCAAACCATATAAAATGATGGAGGGAGTATTTGTTTTCCCAGCTCATTCTGTTGAAAACTAAGCAAAAGAAAATTAGAGGAAAAGGTAGACGCCGTCACGGAGAATGATTAAGCTGAACTACTTTCGAGTTTCGACTTGTGGCAAATCAAATGAATAAAATAATAAAAAAGTTGTCAACAACCCAGATTTGATGCTTTCCAATCTGTTCTCTTTCTTTATTTTTGTATTCGGAGTGGAGACCTGTGAATCTGTCTATCAACACCCTTACTTTCAACTTAATTCTTTTTTCTTATTATTTTTTCATAATTATTTTTTCTCTTTTATGAAAGGGCAGGCCTAATGACCGGGAAAGGGAAAAAAGATAAATAGAGAAAACCTTTCCTAGAACTTAAAATATCTAAATTAGATATATTGATAGTAGTATAAAAGATCTTTACAGTAAGTATTGTTTGAGATGTGATATGTTAGATGCGGATTTAGAATTTTTATAATATGAGTGTACCACTAAAATATGGAAAAAAAATTATTAAATTGAATTTGATCCCTACTTTTCTAGATAAATAACTCGTCATTCAAGCAAATATACCATTTAGCCCCTTTGAAACATGGGTGCTAGCAAATAACCAATTCTAAAATATAATTTGGTATAGAGACCATGGGTACACGTGTCACATACACTTGCCTATAAATCCGCCCTAATGTTAGGTACTATTTGTATAAACTTATAATATTGGTCATAAGAATTACTTAGCCTAAACTATAACCTTGTCTCTAATAATAATGTTTTTGATTTTTGAAGAGCCAGCTTTACTAGAAGGTGCAATGGCGCTAAAGTAACCAAAACAACTAGTCGTAATTGTGGACATTCGACAAAATTCAAAGATGTCAGTAGCAGTAATATGACCACAAAATATTTTCCCTAGTTTGAAATGCGGTTAATCAAAGACTAGAATAGGGCCTCCATTTTTAGAAATGCATTTACTGAAATAAATAGAACCCAAGGCATTTAAATTGTATAGGCTTCTTGTGTTACCTGGAAAATGTATTACATGAGACTCTTACACCACAACTCCAGAGCTTGGATTTATGGCTTTTCACGCTATGACTATATCAGTAGTTCAATCAAAATTCCTCACTGTACAACAAACATCATCTCAAAAAAAGAGAAACAATTAATCCAAAAGGACCAAGAAAGTTTTTAATCAACCTTAATAATCACAACAAATTGGACATCGAATTAGCCCATTCTCATTGCAATCTGGACATCGTTGGAAGCCATATTCATCTTCATCCAATTCGTCATTTTCTTCACCTTCGTCATAATCTGCTTCATAATAAATTTTACAGCTCCCCGAGCATGTTTCACATGGTACAAATCTAACATCTCCACAGGCCTCACAATTACAACCTCCATAGCCACCACCATCCTCAACTCTTTCACAATTCTCTGCCAACTTCTCGAGTTTCCCATCCTCGTTCATTCGCCTTATTTCATCAGCTCCACCAATGTATTTTTTCCCCAAAAATACTCTAGGCAATCCTCCTCCACTGTATTCATTTCCCAGTAATTCTTTCAGCTCTTCTTTAAACCCTGAATGCATCGATACATCTCTCTCGTCGATTTTCACACCTAGTCCCTTTAATATCACACGAACATGACAACAATCCTCGTATGTTTTCCTCACGCCTCTTAGACTCGTGAAATAAACAACTAGTTTATCTTTACAAACCTTGTACTCTGTTACTTCCCCATTTACTTTCTTCACATCCGTTATGATATCCGTTTTCTCGAACGAACCTTCATTGTCGGCTCCTGGCTGATGGTTTTCACTAATTAATGGTTTGAGGTGAAATGGATTTGCAGGTGGGAGATCTTCTAATGCTTTTCTTAAAGTAGAAATTACTTCAGGATCAAACTCAGAGACGATGGAAGTATCGTTTGAATTTGAGTTCGTTTCATCTTCAGCTATCTCCTCCCACAATGGCTTTGGGGATCCTTCAATATGATCTTTTACTCTGGGTGTGGGTAGATCGTATAGAGAAGGAGCTGGATTAGGAGAAACATGAAAAGAAAAGCTACGGACATGGTGAGAAAGTTTTAGCGGACTACTATCTTCAAGACCTTCCATTAATTCCCAAGTATTGATAGTTTCTGGTTCGCCAGGTGGAGTTCTAATGGGAGTTTTGGGAATCACTTTCGGGATTTTCTCATTGATCATTTGAGACCATGTTTTTGCCTCAATTAAACCCATAGCAAACTCTTCTTTGCAACTCTTCATAACTTCATCAGTATCACAGTGTCCAAAAGAAGATCGATCCTCTTTGATAGATTGACTCTGGTTTAATGGATCAAGCTTCAGAGATCCTAATGTAGAGGAAGTGAGAGCCACCAGATGATGGTAGCTATCGTCGTGCATTGAGTAGCTCCGGCGCACCGGTGAACATGGGGCCCGGCACTTGTGGCATACTTTTGGTTTTGAAGTTGCACAACCCATTATTGAAACTGATTTGGAGAAGGCAAAAGAATACTCAGTCGGCTTAAGAATATAATTCAATCAAATGAGTATTTTTATGTGGGAAGAAGAGATTAGAAGAACATTCTCAAGTGATTGAGGTGGATGGTATAATGGGATTGGGTAGAGATTCCAAGATTAAGCAACCAAATCGAGGGATTGAAAATTTAAGAATTTGAGAATTCGAGGAAAATATAAATAAATAGCACTGAAAATAAAATTGAAGAGAAGAGAATCACTGCAATCGATGAGAGAGAGAGAGAAAATGGAAGGTTCTGTTCTCCCTGCAAACTGTTTTGCATAAAATGGAAAATCCTCAGAAATAAAATCTTTTGATTTGTTTTTCTAACTAAATAAGAAGTTTGGATAAAATAATAATTGATGTGCCGACAAAAAAGAAAAATCTTAACAAAAGGCAATGCCCTCAATCAAAACCTAAAATTAGATCACACGATAGAAAATCGAAAATTTCGCAATGATCGGAGGATGAATAAGATCAGCAAAGGACACCCCAAAAAACCTCCAACTCAGGCGATGCCAAAACTAAAAGAAATGGAAAAGTTGATAAAAAGGAAGGAAAAAAAGGGTAAGAGAAAAATGGAAGTCAAAAGAAGAGGGCGGAGAAAGACCCTTTCAGCAGTTCCATCACATTTCTTTCTCCTTTCCCCACTCTTTCTGTTTATCTCTCTATAGAAAGATTTATGTCTCAATCGAAAAAGCCAGCAAGAGAATGGACAAAATTCTAAAACGACCCCGTCAGTGGCAAGACGAGTGGTAGAAACTGTCAACCTTTCTGTTTTGGAAAAGGGAAACGGTTTGCGTATAACAAGGTTGGAGCAGAAAATGGTTGCTATGAACTATTGAGGAGTAAAAAATAAAGGGGATTGTGGTGAACAAAGTGTATTTGAGCTTTCGAAGGGGGAAATATAACGTAAAACACTAGCACACATCTGTCTTCTATTTCAAACTGTTGAAAGCGTATCTCATTTAAATACACTTATATGTAATTAAAATTAAGGTCAGCTTAGTATATTATTTCATTAATTATTTTATAATTCTAAATTAGTGTCATTAGCATAAAGTAATTTAAAACTTCGTTCTTTTCCATTTATGTGATTCTATTTCCTTATTAGACCTTGTAAAATAAATAGAATATTTTTATATTTGAAAACAATTTGACTTCAAAATTTCTCATTTTTCTTAATGAGATATTTTTATATCTAAACAAATGTTATACCAAGTTTAAGATCGCAATTTTAAAAACATTAATAAACATACATATTTAAGATTTTAAGTTTGAAAATTCTAATTACTTTGCTTAAAAAATTTAATACTAAGTTACATTACGTCACATTAACTTGAGCAGTGGAGTATAGCTCAGCAAAGTTCAATAGTAGTATATTTTTCTCAATTTCACTTCTCACGGCCAATTATCTCTACTGGAACTGTGAGACAAAGTCCCCGGGTCCACTTTATCTCTAGTCTTTCAATTGTGTGTTGGCTTTGAGCCTTTGAGTAACTTTCTCCTCTCTATATCCTATAAAATAAAAGTAGTTTCATTTCAATTTCGATCCAAAAAATAGATTAAATCATTGGGTGTCTTCAAGAAGTTATCAGACGTATGGAGCAGTAGGCTGTAAGTAGAAATTACTTCAGATTCTCTGAATCTTCGCTAGGGTAAATGCTATGACCCGATAGGTCATCTCATGTTTTAGAATCATATTATGTGTTTAGAAGCCTTTAGAACCTTATTTTAGTCTTTCTCGATTCGTGTGCACAGTCCGAATGTTAATCCGGAAGGCTTATATATTAAAAACTGATAAAAATAAGAAATTTTGCCTTAAAAATTAATTTGATTTGACTTCGGTCAGCGTTTTAAGTAAACGGACCCGAAAGCGTATTTCAACGGTCCTGATGGATCCGTATCGAAATATGGGACCTGGGGATATGTCCGGAATCGAATTCAAAGGTCCCTTGCTCGAGTTATGATTTTTTGTTGAAAATAAAAAGTGTGAAAGTTTAATTGTTTTTAAGAATGGATCGATGTTTGGCCTTATTGATAGCGGGTTCGTATTTTGGTTTTAGAGTTCGTGCAGGTCCATTATAATAATTATGACTCGTCTGTGAAATTTGATGAGAAACGGAGTTGGTTTGACGTGATCCGGACGTTCGGTTGTGAAAATAGAAGTTTTAAAGCTTTCTTGAAAATTTCATTTGATTCTGTGTTCAATTCGTAGTTCTAGGTGTTATTTCAAAATTTGATCGCCGAGCAAGTTTGTATAATATTTTAAAATTTGTGTACATGTTTGATTTGGAGTCTCGAGAGCTTGGTTGAGTTTCAGATAGGCTACGGGGTGATTTGGACTTAGAAAATATGGTGTTTTGCTTCAACTGGTGTCTGGTGTAGACTTCTATGCGATCGCGTATGTCAAACCATGATCGTGAAAGGGAAATTAGGACTGGGGAAAAAATACCCTACACGAACACGAGGTAAAGGACGCGACTGCGGAACAGTGGGGGGACCACCCTTCGCGAACGCGTCGAACCTACGCGAACGCGTAGCAATAGATGGTATGGGCTGGGCTGAGGGACTTGAGGTTACACTATACGAACACGGGTCTTGTTTCGCAAACGCGAAGGTCGGGGCTAAACCTTCGCGAACGCGTGTAGCCTATCGCGATCGCGTAAGTCATTAAGGCGCAACTCTTCACCAATGCGTCAGTGATAAAAATAGTCCCATTACGGGATTTTTGGCCATTCTTTCAAAATTTATAAACTAGAAGACCTAGAGGTAATTTTTCCAAGATATTTTCTTCCCCGATTTGTTGCTAAGTAGTTCTAACCTAATTTTATTTTAACTACCCATTACATTTCATGAGTTTTCAACCTAAAATCCAGTGTTTTCATGGTGGAAATTGGGGTTTGGGTAGAATTAGGAATTTTTGTAAAATTGGGAGTTAGACCTTAAATTGAGGTCGTATTCCAAGACTGATTACATAATCGGGCTCGGGGTGAATGGGTAAATGAATTTTGGCCCGAACCTCGTATTTTGACCAAGAGGGCCCGGGGTCGGTTTTTAAATTTGTGGGGGTAAGTTTGGGAATTTTAAATTTATGCATTAGAGTTTATCCCTTTAGCAATAAATTGATATTACTGAGTCAATTGTGGTTAGAGGCGGATTCTAGAGGAGAAATTGTGATTAAGCATTGAGTGACCTTTAGAGCGAGGTAAGTGTCTTGGTTAACCTTGACTCAAGGAAATTAGGGACCCTCGGATTATGTGCTATGTGAATTTCATGTGAGCGACGTATATGCGAGGTTACAAGTGATTATACGCTGCTAGATTATCTTTTTTCCCTGATTTTCCGCTTTTCCTTGATTATTTCCTTCATTGTCTTAATTGTTATATGCTCTAAATATTTTTCCATGCTTAACTGCTACTTGCCAATCAATGCTTTCTCCTATTATTGTTGTTAGCCCTTCTATAGTTTCATAATCCCTTGCTATTTGTTTAAATTAATTTACTTGCACCTTCTAATTATCGATTGCTGGATTTGTCTCGCTATGTAGTATTATTGGTGTAGATTTATTTATTGTACAAGTTCCATTTTGATTCAGTTTGGTATTTATTAATCGTAAAGGCTTTGTGGTTGAACTATTGATTTGATTGTGCTTTGAGTATTTGGTGGTGATATGGTGGAATCGGGTTGCACGCCGCAGCGGTTGTAATAAGGGTGGATTTATATGGTGAAATAAATGTGAATATGTTCTATACGGTGGGATCGAGTTGCACGCGTAACATGTGTAATAATCATGAATTGATATGGCGAAATAAGGGTGATACGATACTGATATTGATATAGGTGGGATCGAGTTGCACGCCGCAATATATTTATGTATATTATCTCTATTGTTGATGCTATTACGGTAAAATAAGGGAGGATTTTGTGTTGTCTGGTGGGATCGGTTTGCGTGCCGCAACAACCTACATGTTTTCATTACTTGAGTTGTGTTGGTTGCCGTTATTGTTATGTGAACTATTAAAGATTGATAATTCTGGAAGACACTAGTTAATTCTTGAGGCTGTGGTTATTATTTTTAGTTGATTGTTTAATTATGTTCAATATTTTTATCTTTCTGTCATTGTTATATATATACTGCATAGAGGTTGTAGTGTAAGTGACCTGCCTTAGCCTCATCACTACTTAATCGAGGTTAAGCTCGACATTTATCAGTACATGGGGTCAGTTGTACTGATACTACACTCTACATGCTGTGCAAATTTTGGAGTCGGTCCCAGCGGTGGTTATTAGCATGCTCAGATTGGACAATTGCGGAGACTTGAGGTACGGCTGCTTGCAGCTCCTGGAGTCTCCCTTCCTCTTTTTATCTAGCTGTGTATTTTCTTTTAGAAAACTCTGCATTTATTTGAGACCTTTGTATGCACTATTCTAGCAGCTCGTACACTTGTGGCACCAGGTTCAGGATATAAATGTTTGGTTGGTTTAGCTTTCGTATTTACACTTTAGATTTTTAGTTTTTCCTTAATATTATCATCTAAACTATTAAAAGAAATACGATATTCTAACATTGGCTTGCATAACAAGTGAAATATTAAGCGTCATTACAATCCCGACGATAAATATTCCGGATCGTGACAGCAAATACGCGATTTTTACCTTCGTTGATAATTAATAATTAAAGGCGAACCAACTTTTTGGGGGTCTTGAAAATGAAGCAAGTAGCGACAGTGCTGGCTAATTACGGTGGAAAGAGACAACGTGGGTTCAATAGCAAATGTGGAGACAAGCCATTGATCCGAAATTGAAATGCCATCATTTAACATCACAACTAACTACACGCGCGCCCCTCACTCCTTTGTAATAGCGGATGGAGTCCATAAACTGCAGATTTATTTGAATTTAGTATTTTAATACGAAATATAAATATATAATAGAAAATATTAAAGTTAAATTTGAACAATTACTATACCACGAACTCATATAATGTTTAATAGAACATTAAATTTAATGCTACAAGTCTTAAATATTAATTCATTAAATTTAAATTTTGAATCAGTCTCTACTTATTTGAGATTTTCAGCTAATATTAATACTCCCTCCGGTTCAAAATAAGTGATTTTTAGCTGTTTTCAAACAGATTAAGAAATCCAACTTTTAATATTAATTAGCAATGAAATTGATCATATTAACCTTTACTATCTTTTCACATAAATACTTCTAACACATACTCCAACACTATTTACTCCAAGGGCAATGTAAGAAAAAAATAATTAATTCATTCTTGAAAAATCATTTATTTTGGACCACAAACAAAACTAAAAAATCACTTATTTTGGACCAGAGGGAGTAATATCTTTGTCAATGTTTGATGATTTTGAACCTCATAACCCGTGGTGGACCATCCAACAATAAGTACCCAGCGACAGACTACCCTTGCCGTTGATATTATTTTCTGGCAATATAATCTGTTCGTTAATTCCTTCTCTAAATGAGATGACTTAGAGCCCGTTTGGATTAGCTTAAAAAAAGTAATTTTTAAGCACAAGTGCTGGAGCTGGTTTTATAAATAAGCAGTTATGTATTTGGATAAAAGTGCTGGAGCTGGAAAAAAGTTGTTGAAATATTTGGTAAACAAGTGCTGGTAAGCACTTTTTCTATTAAAATGACTGAAATATCCTTAAAACTGTTAACACTATAAAGAAGCTTATTACTATAATATTTTATTTCAAACTTATTAATATAAATACAAAATAATTAATATTTAAACTGATCACCTAAGATAATTTTTATAAATATAATTGTTGAACTCTTATTTTTCACTTCTTTCAACAATGTAAATTTTTTATTTATTTCTTGAAATTCTAAGCTTACTCGGAAACATATGGATTGTATGATTATTGATATAAGAAAATAGTATGAAATGAAAAGAAAAAAGTTGGGAAATACTTTAGATAATCCCAGCTAAATGAGTGGCCTTGGACAAAAAAATGAAGAAAAAACTCAAAATGTGAATCAAATCAAGTGTTACCAACTGGAGAAGAACCAGAAAGAAAAAGAACAAAATGAAGAAATAAGGTAGGAAGTCGCATGAATAGATAACC
>MU668174.1:69851-86976 GCA_026770625.1 Nicotiana glauca
ATCATAGTAGCTTGACCTGCCTCTCCTTGAAGAGGTTCAGAATCTTACAGTGATATAAATGAGGTTTTATTCATCATAGTAGCTTGACCTGTCTCTCCTTGAAGAGGTTCAGAATCTTACAGTGATATAAATGAGGTTTTATTCATCATAGTAGCTTGACCTGCCTCTCCTTGAAGAGGTTCAAGATCCTCCAAAGATCTTGTTTATCGCCACATTTATGGAGCATATCTTTCCATTCTATGTGTTCAGAGTTGTCAAGAAGAAGAAGTCCCCCTATGGAGGTTCTCCCTCTTGGTATTTATAGCTTCAGGTTTTGTGAGCTCATCACGAGTTGGCATCGTTTTTTGGTTGTGGATACATCCCCTTGTTCATCTTAAGGACAGCTGTCATAAGTCAAAAGTCAACAGCGTTGACCGTTTACCATAAATTGGTCACGATGGGGTGGACCCTCTGGTCATCATATGGTCGAATTTCTACCAATACAGTTAGTCCCTCCATTCATCGAGGTCATGCCCGGGTCGACTTCGACGGACGGATAGAGTGACGTGATGAGGAAGGACCGGACTCGCCTCTTGTTTATCAACGGTGTTAAGAACTCCGAAATGAAGTTTAGGAACTGAACCGTTGGTCGGTGAGTGGAGTGTCATACCGCGCGGACGTTTGTAATGGCGCACGTTTTCATGAAACTGAATCGCTTCGTGCCCGGTCATGTATTAATGGCGATTGTTGGTTCCGTGCAGGCAGGGTCTGTTATTTATAACTAGAGAGGGTGTGTCATTTTGCTCTTTACACTTTCATTGTTCTTCTAAGAGAATTCTCGAGAAGCCTTTTCTTCTGTTAAATCACATTTTCCCTATTCTTTCGATCGTTATCGTCATTGATTTCTTCGTTTCTCCCGTCAAAGTTCTTCTTTCTCTCGCTCGTGAATCAATTATGGCAGGAACTTCTTCCCGCGGAAATCGTCCGGCTAATTCTCATGTGGTTGAAAATCCCGCTCAGGCAAATGAAGGATTAGAGTTGGTGGAAGGTGAAGAAGTTCCTTCGGTCGATGAAATTCTACCTCGACTAAGAAATCAGGTGATGAATTTTAGTGCACTGGGCGACATAGAACAGGGGGGCATTGCTTCTTTAATGGGGGAAGTGGGGATAGCCCAGATGCGCGAGCAGTGGGGTATCCCTCGCTATGTCGAGATCGTGCTTGCGAAGATTGAGGACGGGGTGCAAGTTGACCGTCGAAGATATTGCTTGTTCTATGCTTATCCCTTCCAGGTGGGGTATACACTCCCGCTCCCGATCCTGGTAGTTGACTTCTGCCGTTATTACGAGGTGTGTCCGGTCAAACTTTCTCCTTACCTCTACAAGCTGCTTCTCATGTTCATCAAGTACGCAGAGCTAGCCGGTAAGGAAGTCACTCTAAGGCATGTGCTCAGTCTCTTTGCTCCCCAAAAAATCCGCGGTACCATGATCCATGCACACCCACGAGGATCGAGGGGCTTGATGGTTGGGCTGGATGATGAGGTCATTCGTCGTTCCTTTGAAAACTTTTTCTATATTCGGACTGAGCATCTAGTAGCAGACCCGAACAGGTTCCCGAAAGTTTGGAACTTCGCACGTGAGACCTCATTCCTGACTGGGCAACCGCCCTGTTTGACTTTCTTTACACTTCGTGCTTGTAGTTATTGATTTACCTTAATATTTTGTAGCTGAAAAGTTTCCGCCGCCTCCTTCGGAGGGGATCCGGGATTGGGTCGTGGCAGTGCTTCTGTTTTGGGCATTCGCACCTGGGCGACTTTCTGGGAGAGACATGGCCGCAGGCCCGTGACAGGTGGAATATTGGCCCTTTCTCTTTTCTATTTATTTTTGTTTTGATTACACTTATTGATTCGCTTGTTCATTGTGCCTAAGGAGAACACGCAGTGTTAAAGCTCCTCTATTGGCTTTCCCTCGGCCGCGCGTGATTGCCAGGCTAGCTGCTATGCTCGTGGTTCGCCCAATACCGAGGGCGGCGTCGGTTGAATCGTCAGCGGCCGCGTCCCCAACACGGGCTACGCTACAAGATGAGAGACCGTCCGGGCTCGTCCGTTCTTAGACGGGCTCGCCTTTAAATGGGGAAGAGGAAAGGCCCTCATAGAGGCGGCGAGTGGCATTTGTGGTGGCTCCTCCATCGGTGATTAACTTGGATTCTCCCCCGACGGATTCGGAGAGTGGTGCAGCTGTGGCGCTTGCTGTTGAGGAGGGGGAGCTGGTTGGAGTTTCCCCTGTTAGCTCTAGCCAAGGGAATATTGTTGCCCCGATGGCCCTGCCCGAAGTTCCTGTTGTCGAGGCAGGTGGTCGATCCTTACGGGCCGCCGTCGAGACCTCTGTTGTACCATTGTTGGCCATGGCGAGTTGCTCTACACCATCGATGGCGGAAAGGGGAAAGGACGTGGTGGAGGACGAGTATGAGTCTGAGTCTGATTTGGACCCCGACGACGTTCGTATATTCGAGGAGGGTATTACCAATTCTACGGTGAGCGCAGAGGGCCGACCCATTTTATTGAAGTTCCCTCAGATTTGAACTTACTAACTGAAGGAAATAGCTTGGTGTCGCAGTTTGAGTTGTTGTGTTTGGAGGCCGAGAACGCGTCCTTGAGGAGAATTTCGGATATTGAAGTGATGGATGAGGTGGCCGTGATGGGCCTGAGGGTACGTAGTACATTCCTAGTTCTCTCTTCTCTTTTTTTTTAGCTTTTGCCTCAGCTTTACCTTCCCTCTGTATTGCAGACTTACTTGTTGGAGGTGGAGAACATCCGCAGAGCCAAGGTTCGCTCGAGGATCTTCCTGCAGATGCTGGGAAAATATCATCGTTATCGTGATCGGTGTCGAGGGTTGCACGAGCGTTTTAGGAACGATCCTTGCAATCGGGCTTTGGGCGAGGAGTTGGCGAGGCGGGACCAGCAGTTGTTGCAGGCGCTTGGCAGTAAAAGTGCTCTTGAAGAGCAGATCCGTCGGAAGGATGAGGAGCTTGAGGCGGGAAAGGGAATCGCAGCTGAGTGTGAGCACCTGCAGGGTAAGTTGAGGGAGATGGAATTGGAGGCGGAGCAGAACCGGGTCAAAGCAGCGGAGGCGGCTGCGGAATGGAGTGGGAAACTAGCGGCGCTGGAAGGCGAGGTTGCTGCCTTAAAATTCCTGGAAAGGGGTGCCTCATCGAGGGCTGGGGCATTGGAGGCGTCGATCCGTGTGCACGATTCCCGGCTTGAGTCGGAGAGGGAGACAGCGGCCTTTTGAGAGGCGGGGTTCGAGGAACGGATTGGCGTTCTATAGCAGGAGGCCCAAGTTATGTCAGAACGGATTACGACCTTGGAGGAAGAGAACCGGCGACTACAGAACCAAGTTGGTTCGTCACATACTGCTGTTTCCCACCAGGGTCATGAACTTTGGGTCTACACCGAAGCTCAACGCGACGTTTATAAGAACTTGTGGGAGGCAGGAATTGTGACTGAAGCCGTCTTCGAGGTGGCACACCAGAAGGCTCGTGAAGCCCGTGCCGACTGTGGTTATGATGTGGTGACACCCGAGGTTGATGATGGCGCGAACGGCGGCGATGTTGGCACCGAGTAAAAAAAAGAGATCTGTTATTGTTTTTTATTTTATTCCGTTCGTCGGTTGGTGCTCGGTTGTTTCTTGTTGTTTTCTTTATTTTTATTTCTGGTGTTGACCGGCCGGGGATGGGTGTAAGTGGGGAGGACCCGTGCTCTTAACTCTGTAGATAATTGCATTCCCTTTTTTTTCGTTTGTCTCGTGCTTTACTTTGTGTCTTCCTTTCCTTTTTGAAGATGTTTGGAGAGACGACTTCGCCTTTGTATTCGACCGAGGTCGTTGTGTCAGTCTTGGATTGGCTATGATTATTGCCTTTTGAGTTGACACGAACGGGGAGGGGCGATCATCTTGTAGTGACGGCGCTTAGTTTATCTTCGCGCTAGCCCCAGTTCGGCTGAAGTCGCATCCGATAAATTTTGAGGGCGAAGGCACTTAGCCTGAGTCCCAAATCGAGCGAGGTAAAACCTAAAAAATTTGATGGCGAAGGCACTTAGCCTGAGTCCTTAGTTCGACTGAGGTCGAACCTAATGCATTTGATGGCGAAGGCACTTGGCCTGAGTCCTAGCTCGACTGAGGTCGGACCTAATGCATTTTGAGGGCGAAGGCACTTAGCCTGAGTCCCAGTTCGAACGAGATCGAACCTAACAAATTTGATGGCGAAGGCGCTTGGCCTGAGTCCTAGTTCAACTGAGGTCGAACCTGATGCATTTGACGGTGAAGGCACTTCGCCTGAGTCCCGGTTCGACTGAGGTCGAACCTGATACATTTGATGGCGAAGGCACTTGGCCTGAGTCCCAGTTCGAACGAGATCAAACCTAATAAATTTGATGATGAAGGCGCTTAGCCTGAGTCCTAGTTCGAACGAGATCAAACCTAACAAATTTTATGGCGAAGGCGCTTAGCCTGAGTCCTAGTTCGACTGAGGTCGAACCTGATGCATTTGACGGCGAAGGCACTTAGCCTGAGTTCCGGTTCGACTGAGGTCTAACTTGATACATTTGACAGAGAAGTCACTTGGCCTGTGTCCTGGTTCGACTGAGGTCGAACCTAATATATTGATGGCGAAGGCACATAGCCTGAGTCCTGGTTCGACTGAGGTCGAACCTAATACATTTGATGGAGAAGGCACATAGCCTGAGTCCAAGTTCGAGCGAGATCGAACCTGACAAATTTGATGGCGTAGGCGCTTAGCCTGAGTCTTAGTTCGACTGAGGTCAAACCTGACGCCTTTGACGGCGAAGGCACTTTGCCTGAGTTCCGATTCGACTGAGGTCGAACCTGATACATTAGACAGCGAAGGCACTTAGCATGTGTCCTGATTCGACTGAGGTCGAACCTAATACATTTGGTAGCGAAGGCACATAGCCTGAGTCCTGGTTCGACTGAGGTCGAACCTAATACATTTGATGGCGAAGGCACATAGCCTGAGTCCCAGTTTGAGCGAGATCGAACCTGACAAATTTGATGGAGAAGGCGCTTAGCCTGAGTCTTAGTTTGACTGAGGTCGAACCTGATGCATTTGACGGTGAAGGCACTTAGCCTGAGTCCCGGTTCGACTGAGGTCGACCCTGATACATTTGATGGCGAAGGCACATAGCCTGAGTCCCAGTTCGAGCGAGATCGAACCTGATACATTTGATGGCGAAGGCACGTAGCTTGAGTCCCAGTTCGAACGAGATCGAACCTAACCAATTTGATGGCGAAGGCGCTTATCCAGAGTCTTAGTTCGACTGAGGTCGAACCTGATGCATTTGACGGCGAAGGCAGTTAGCCTGAGTCTCGGTTCGACTGAGGTCGACCCTAATACATTTGATGGCGAAGGCACATAGCATGAGTCCTGGTTTGACTGAGATGGAACCTGATACATTTTATGGCGAAGGCACATAGCCTGAGTCCCAGTTCGAGCGAGATCGAACCTGATACATTTGAGGGTGAAGGCACATAGCCTGAGTCCCAGTTCGAACGAGATGTTTGAAGAGACGACTTGACCTGAGTCCTAGTTCGACTGAGGTCCAACCTGATGCATTTGACGGTGAAGGTACTTAGCCCGAGTCCCGGTTCGACTGAGGTCGAACCTGATACATTTGATGGCGAAGGCACTTAGCCTGAGTCCCGATTCGACTGAGGTCGAACCTGATACATTTGATGGCGATGGCACGAAGCCTGAGTCCCAGTTCGAGCGAGATCGAACCTAATACATTTAATAGCGAAGGCACGTAGCCTGACTCCCATTTCGAACTAGATCGAACCTAACCAATTTGATGGCGAAGGCGCTTAGCCTGAGTCTTAGTTCAACTGAGGTTGAACCTGATGCATTTGACGGCGAAGGCACTTAGCATGAGTCCCGGTTTGACTGAGGTCGACCCTGATACATTTGATGTCGAAGGCACATAGCATGAGTCCTGGTTCGACTGAGATCGAACTTGATACATTTGATGGCGAAGGCACATAGCCTGAGTCCCAGTTCGAGCGAGATCGAACCTGATACATTTGATGGCGAAGGCACATAGCCTGAGTCCCAGTTCGAGCGAGATCGAACCTGATACATTTGATGGCGAAGGCACATAGCCTGAGTCCCAGTTCGAGCGAGATCGAACCTGATACATTTGATGGCGAAGGCACATAGCCTGAGTCCCAGTTCGAGCGAGATCGAACCTGATACATTTGATGGCGAAGGCACATAGCCTGAGTCCCAGTTCGAGCGAGATCGAACCTGATACATTTGATGGCGAAGGCACATAGCCTGAGTCCCAGTTCGAGCGAGATCGAACCTGATACATTTGATGGCGAAGGCACATAGCCTGAGTCCCAGTTCGAGCGAGATCGAACCTGATACATTTGATGGCGAAGGCACATAGCCTGAGTCCCAGTTCGAGCGAGATCGAACCTGATACATTTGATGGCGAAGGCACATAGCTTGATTCCTGGTTCGACTGAGATCGAACCTGATACATTTGATAGTGAAGGCACACAGCCTAAGTCACAGTTCGAGTGAGATCGAGCCTGATACATTTGATGGCCAAGGCACATAGCCTGAGTCCCAGTTCGAACGAGATGTTTGGAGAGACAACTTGGCCTGAGTCCTAGTTCGACTGAGGTCGAACATAATGCATTTGACGGCGAAGGCACTTAGCCTGAGTCCCAGTTCGACTGAGGTCGAACCTAATAAATTTGATGGTGAAGGAACTTAGCCTGAGTCCCGGTTTGACAGAGGTCGAACCTGATATATTTGATGGCGAAGGCACATAGCCTGAGTCCCGGTTCAACTGAGGTCGAACCTGATGCATTTGATGGCGAAGGCACTTAGCCTGAGTCCCAGTTCGAACGAGATCGGACATAGCAAATTTGATGGCGAAGGCGCTTGGCCTGAGTCCTAGTTCGACTGAGGTCGAACCTGATGCATTTGACGGTGAAGGAACTTAGCTTGAGTCCCGGTTCGATTGAGGTCGAACCTGATACATTTGATGGCGAAGGCACATAGCCTGAGTCCCGGTTCGACCGAGGTCAACCCTGATACATTTGATGGCAAAGGCACATAGCCTGAGTCCCAGTTCGAGCGAGATCGAACCTGATACATTTGATGGCGAAGGCACGTAGCCTGAGTCCCAATTCGAGCGAGATCGAACCTGATACATTTGATGGCGAAGGCACATAGCCTGAGTCCCAATTCGAATGAGTTGGAGAGATGACTTGGCCTGAGTCCTAGTTCAACTGAGGTCAAACCTGATGCATTTGACGGCGAAGGCACTTAGCCTGAGTCCCGGTTCGACTGAGGTCGAACCTGATACATTTGATGGCGAAGGTACTTAGCCTGAGTCCCGGTTTGACTGAGGTCGAACCTGATACATTTGATGGCGAAGGCACATAGCCTTAGTCCCGGTCCGAATGAGGTCAAACCTGATGCATTTGACGGCGAAGGCACTTAGCTTGAGTCCCGGTTAGAACGAGATCGAACCTAACAAATTTGATGGTGAAGTCGCTTGGCCTGAGTCCTAGTTCGACTAAGGTCGAACCTAACGCATTTGACGGCGAAGGCACTTAGCCTGAGTCCCGGTTTGATTGAGGTTGAACCTGATACATTTGATGGCGAAGGCACATAGCCTGAGTCCTGGTTCGACTGAGGTCGAACCTGATACATTTGATGGCGAAGGCAATGGGCCTGAGTCCTAGTTCGAACGAGATCCAACCTAACAAATTTGATGGCGAAGGCGCTTGGCCTGAGTCCTAGTTCGACTGATGTTGAACCTGATGCATTTGACGGCGAAGGCACTTCGCTTCAGTCTTGGTTCGACTGAGGTCGAACCTGATACATTTGATGGCGAAGGCACTTGGCCTGAGTCCCAGTTCGAACGGGATCGAACCAAATAAATTTGATGGCGAAGGTGTTTGGCCTGAGTCCTAGTTCGACTGAGTTCGAACATGATACATTTGATGGCGAAGGCACATAGCCTAAGTCCCGGTCCTGGCTTGAGACGACCCTGTGCCGGTTTTCGGCCTGACACCACATTAGGGTTGAAGGAAATGCCTCACACTTCTTTTCTGAGGGAGATGAGGGGGACTTCTTCTTCTTGTCTGGTTGTTTTCGGATCTCAGTTTCCTTTGATGCATTCGAGTATTATGTGCTCGGTGTGCTTCCTTTGGCTTCGATTCCGGGAAAAACTATGTGATTTCGCTAGAAAATCCCCACAGACGGCGCCAAATTGTTTGGCTCAAAAGTTGTTAAACATTTTGTAAGCAAATCAATCAAAAAAAATGAACGGGTAAATCATAGCCAATCATAGTTAATCAATGAATCAGGAAACAAATTGGAGATAGATGAGCAATCAATTGGGTAGTGATATAAACGAGGTTTTATTTATCATAGTAGCTTGACCTGCCTCTCCTTGAAGAGGTTCAGAATCTTACAGTGATATAAATGAGGTTTTATTCATCATAGTAGCTTGACATGCCTCTCCTTGAAGAGGTTCAGGATCCTCCAAAGATCTTGTTTATCACCCCATTTATGGAGCATATCTTCCCATTTCTATGTGTTCAGAGTTGTCAAGAAGAAGAAGCCCCCCTATGGAGGTTCTCCCTCTTGGTATTTATAGCTTCAAGCTTTGTGAGCTCGTCACGAGTTGGCATCGTTTTTTGGTTGTGGAGACGTCCCCTTGTTCATCTTAAGGACAGCTGTCATAAGTCAAAATCAACAGCGTTAATCGTTTACCATAAATTGGTTACGATGGGGTGGACCCTCTGGTCATCATATGGTCGAATTTCTACCAATACAAAAGTCGCTTAAGCTTGAAAGGCAAAGATGTCCATTATGCCATATTTGACTTCGGCGAAACTCAATAAAATTACAAAAATTAGTTATGGAAGAGAGAGCTGTAAGATAGTATTAGTTACTCTCACCCCATATTTCCCAATTGAAGATGACACGAATTGCTAGAGAGTGCTTCTTACCCTTTCCCCTTCATTTTACAGCAAGGAAAACAAGTGCATTTGTGCTACTCATAACTTCATGCATGGAATTGGGATATGGCCTTCTACTGTATGGCACGTGGACTCTCTTTTAATGTCTAACGATTTAAGCTACCAAAGTGGCCTGATAATTAATTCATATAAAAGGAGTAAATTTTTTGTATACATCATGATAGCTAATAATCATTTAATATCATGACATCCCAAGAAAGAGAGAGGCCACTAGCAGCTTCACAGTATTACGTTGTCATTTTTTCCCTTTCTTTTTCCCCATTACCGACAAGAAAAAGATGAAAGGAGAAAAGACTCCCATCGGTTCATTTTAAGTATAACCTTTAATGTATGAGTCTAGCTGCTGTACACATTTATATTCTTTCCCCCAAAAGAACTTCATGCATTTAAGACCAGCGAAATTGATTTAACAAACTCATTTTTTCACTAGTTTCCTCTACTCTTTTTAAAGTCTTTTGGATCCATTCCCAATGAATTAAAGTTTTATTAGCTACCCATTTGTTCCACTTTAATTAATTTTTTGATTGTTTTATACTTCTTCCGGTCCAAAATAAGTAATTTTTTGGCATTTTTTTTATGGTTCAAAATAAGTGATTTTTCAAGATTTCAAAAACGAATTAATTATTTTTTTCTTACATTGCCCTTGGAGTAAATAGTATTGAAGTATGTGTTAGGAGTATTTATGTGAAGAGATAGAAAATATTAATATGGTTAATTTCATTGCTAATTAATTAATATAAAAATATGAATTTCTTAATCTATGTGAAAACATCTAAAAAATTACTTATTTTGGATCGGAGGGAGTACATATTAAGAAATTTATCTTTTAGTATTAATTAAAAATAAAATTGATCATATTAACCTTAATTAGTTCATTGACATATTTTCCTAGGCTCTTTACTCCAATGACAGCTTTGGAAAAAAGAAATTAATTCCTTCTTGATATCTGATAAATTAAATATCACGGACCACAAAAAAGGACCAGAAAATTAAATAATGTAGACCGGAGGAAGTAGCTAATAAGATACTATAAACTATTAGAAAATTTGGTAAAGTTTTACATAAAATGTAAGTTGATAACTGTTTAACCAAAAAATAGATTTTTAGTCAAATCTAGAATATAGAAGAATCGGGTTACTGATAATCAAGAGACAAAAATAATAAAAGACTTTTGAGAGTAATAATAAAGCAGTAAATAGTTTTGTATTTCAGTATTATCTCAATAGTATTTCGTGTCCTTACAGATGTTGAGACCTTCTCCTTTTATAGTTAATTCTAGGAGAATGTGTAATGCCTCTATCCTAATGAGGTAATTATGAGCAATAAATGATATTAAAAGAAACGTTACTCAATCATTCATATTAAATACAAATTCCCTAACGTATTGGACATTTAATATTGAATTTGGCCTCTTCTGCGTTGTCAGGTTCATTCCTCTAATTCCTTTTGATCTTTGGGCTTTAAATGATTTGAACATATACGGGACTCATGCTATTTGAATAACGACTCGTGTCTCTTTAAGTTTCTTCTCTCCCGTATCTGTTGTTGCCCGTGCCTCTTGATTGATTATCGTACTTTGATCATTTGACCAGTACATGTGTCATGACACATCATCTTCAATATATAAATTCAGTTTTTTCCCAATACAGATAGTCCCCCCACTTTCTATTTATTTATCAATTAAATATTTGGGAAGTGGATCTTCATTAAAAAGAGAATTTTTGCCATAATCAAGGCCATGACAACACTGACGCTTCAGTTGTCTTTTCCATTTAATGCCACTGCATACGTGTTACTTTCCTATTAGCTATGCAACTTCGCAGCCTTTTTTCAAGACCTCTTCGACTCCACTATTCACGAAGAGATAGTCGCCTTTATTATAGGCTTTCCATCATTACACTTCTTGGCCTTTGACGGTTGCTATTATATACAGATTCAATCATTTTTCCCTTTTCTTCTTCTGCATAAACCTTATTAAGTACTTTACTCTTTACTTCTACTCGCTTCTTCTTTAATTCATCTTTTTCCACCATGTCATCTTCAAACCCTAACCCTAGAAAAGTTTCAATTCTGGATAATTTTCCCAATGCCCCTGTTAGACATAGAAGGGGTAGAGGAGGCAGACTTCGTAGCCTATGGTCTGTTCGCGGTGGCAGTTCTGGTTCTATTACACCTTCTTCTAGTTTTGGCATTGTTACTAGAGGTTCTTTCACTCGGAAATCCTCTTCTAAAGGCAAAGAACCTTCTGAGCCTCTTCAAGAACCTTTAGTTGAGGAAATAGTGCCGAATGATCTATCTTTTGAGCATGACAGAGAATCTCTTCGTGAACAGGTTGCTAATTTAGATAGAGTCGACACCTATCCCTCTTTAATTACTGAACCTTTGATCTCTATTGTTCGAAAAGATTGTCGTTGGAGAAGTGACCTTCATATAGTAATCCCTAATCCAAACCAGAGAATTTCTTCTTATAGGATTGGATTTTCTTTTGTTTATATTTATCCCTTCACTTTGAGATTTATTCCTGCTATTGACTCAGTAGTACTTGATTTCTGCCATTTTTTCAAAATTTGTTTAGGACAAATTGGCCCCCTCGTATGGAGAGCAGTGGCTTGTTTAAGGTATTTATCTGTCAAAGCAGATGTTGACTTTACATTTCCCCATCTTATTCATCTTTACCACCCCAAGCTATTCCGCAATGGTGTCTTTACCTTAACTGTAAGAAGTAAAAAGGTCTTGGTAAGCCCTGAAGATGATAAAGATCGTGGCTGGTACACCCGTTATGTTGCGGTACCCACAGTTGGTTTGGTGGGTGAAACAAATATTCCTTTTCCTGAAAAATAGAACCTTGCACGTAGGTCTTTCTTCCTTACCGTACCTATTTTTAAGAGTTTTAACTCCTTCTCTAATTTCATTCTTTTTTGCTTTTTTGTAGCAACCATGGGAGACGTGGAACCCGTACCTAATTTCTGTGGTTGGGTATATGCAATTTTGAAAGCCGTGCTTGTAGAGGCACGAACATGGAAATCCATTTTCAATCAACATGGTTGAAAAGTGAAAACTCACGGTATGCATCTCTTATGCTTTTTCGTATATTAAATTCTTTATCCTCTTCTTTAAACTTTTTTTACCCCTCTTTTTGTCAGGATTTGCTATTCGAGGTATGACAGCTGAAGTGGCTATCACCATTCGAGCCTCTTCTGGAACTCCCCTCTCTTTGGAAAGAACTTAAGCTACGCTGTCAAAGAGAAAAGTTGTTGAAGAAGATTCCGAGGAAGATGAAGATGAAGACAGTTCTTTGGTGGCTAGGCCAAGAGCTAGGAGACGCATCATTTCTGAAGATGAGGCTGAAGTTTCTCCTGCCCGTGCTTCTCTTAACGAACCTGTTCACCTTCTTTCTGATGATGAGACCGTCCCCCAGGACACTAATGAGTCCATTCAACGTCTCTTCATTAGTGGTTTCGAAAGTGGTGAGTTAGGTCCGGTTTTGGATGAACCTCCTCTTTCTTCCTCTGTTCCCGTTCCTTCTATTCCTCCCTTACCTACAAGTGCCTCTTTGCTCACTTTATCTGCTCCTGCTCCCTTACCTGTTTCTACTGTCCCAGCTTCGACTCCTATTATTTTTACTTCTTCTACCGCTCCTCCTTCTATAGCTCCCCCTTCCTCTGTTCAACATACAGAGAAGGGCTCCACCAGCAGAAGTTTGGCTATGAGGAGCGTGACACTCGAAGTTCCTGCTAATGACAGTCTTCTAAGGAAATCTAGTGGAGCAGATGTCTGGCTCGAGCCTTTAATTAGAGATATTGAAAAGAAGAAAATGAATAGCCACAACTGCTTAACTTTGATGAATGACATAGTTCATTCTACTTTAAAGGTATTTTTCCTTTATTTACTTCCAAGTTTTTTTTACTTCTAGATTCTTACTTCCATTTTACTATCGTAGGCTAACCTTATTGGCATAGAATTGATGGGAAGAATTTCCCTTCTAGAAAAGAAGGCCCGTGAGTCTGAAAAGTCTATCTTCGAGGCTGAGAGAATAGCTAAGGGAGCCCAGCTAGAAGCAGCTAATTGGAGGAGCAGTTTGAAAATGCTCAAGGAACTATAGAAGAATTGCAAGAGAGTAGAGATAACCTGGAGCAGTAGAAGCAAGCACTGACCTCTGAATTAGCAGTTGCCAAGCCTTCTTCAAGCCAATTTGAGAAGGATAAGGAGCGCCTTGAGTGTTTCTTTTCAGAACAGTTGTCAAAGTCAAGTGAAGAGATTAGGAACTTAGGGCACTTCTAAGCAAAAAAGAAGAATATGCAGGAGAATTGGTACAAAGCTTGACTCAAGCTCAAGCTGATTTAAGAACCTCTTCTGATAAGGTACGTGCTTTAGAGAGTTCTCATGCCTCCCTTCGTGCTTCTGTTGATTCAACCTTAGCTGAAAATGAAGAGCTAAATAAGGAGCTTGCTGTGTGGGAGAAAGATTATGAAACTCTCGAGGATAAGTTAGACTTGGAAGTGAGTTGGGCGTTTCTGAACTCTCGCCGTGATGCTTTAACTGAGGCCAGTCAAGAAAAATTTGATTTGGAATCAGAATTGGCCAAAGTTTTAGACGCTATTGAAAAGACTCAACAACCACTTGACTTTCCTTCTCCGGCGATTGAGACTTCCGTGGCTGAAGAACCTGCAAGTGAAGCTACGGATGAAGCTCTTGAAGTTGAAAACATTGCAGCTCAAGCTCCTGAGGGTGAAACTTCCATGACTCAGTCAACAGAAGCTGAAGCTTCCGTGACTCTTGCTCCCCTCGCTAATCCTATCACTTCAAGTCAAGCTGACACCGCACCTGTTGCTTCTTTAGAAGTTGATACCATGCCTATGGTTGTTACTGAAAACGAAGCTAATATCACAACTTCTGATGTTCCAACACCTCAGTGACCAGTTTATGTTTCTAAACTTGTTTTTTTTTGTTGAATGATGGTTTATCCCTTGGTTAGTTTTTAAGGGATTTTTGGAAAAAGTCCCCAGTATTCATTATGGGGCACTTGTATAAACATTTTGTTGACTAAGTTTCTACTTAGTCTTTTTAATTATATTGAGAAGTTTTTTCAGTTCTTCTATATGTTCTATTCTTGCCTTTTTCATTTCTTTAGGACTTAGAGAATAGTTTAGCATTTTTATCCTTTGAAAATGATTTATGATTATTCTCATAACTTATTAACATGAGGTTTATAAAAGAGGGCCCTTTTATATATCGACACTTAATGAAGAAGACGTCTCAATTCTATAATGGTGTTTTGATACGATCAAAGAAATAGGAACACACATGTTTTGTTTGAAATATTTGAAATAAATTTGACAAGTTTTTATTTATAAACCTTGACAAGCTTTTGTATAATACTTTACATGTATTTGAATTACATCTATAACTTTCTCGTAACTGTTTTTCTCGTAACAGATTTTTATACAAAAAGAACAATAGGAACGGGGTTTTTACTTATAACCCGTTTTGATACATAGTCTTTACCCTAACTATTGAGGGATATATGTAAGATCCCTTTGGCTTCGAAGTATTAGGAAGGGTTTGAGAAGTGACTCCATTGTTCTCATGGGAAAGAATACTATGACGAGTGTTCTTTTACTTTCTGCATACACGTGCCCGTATATACTGCATAGTCCCCCAAGTGTTTGAGTGTTGAAGTATGAAACCTTGAGCACTTGTTAATGTCTATCTCTTGGTCCTTTTCCTGAAAAGGAAAAACATACGGGACTCGGGGGTGCAATTATAGATGAAGACAGCTTAACCCGATTGTGTTTCTATCAGAACAATTATAACTCTAGGCCAGGAATTTTATTGTGTTCCGTTTTGCCTTACAGGTCGTGACTCATCATTTAGTACGGGTTAGCGTTTTTCCTAGCATCTAAAATTGTTAGTAAAACTTTAATAATTTAAAAATAAATTTTAACATGATGATGCCTAACCGTGGGTATTTCCATAGAAGTGATATCTCTTCAAATGGACAGCATTCCAGTGCGAAGGTAGGACTTTCCCATCCGTCGTTTCTAACTCGTATGCTCCTTTCCCTGCAATATCCCTAATTCTATAGGGTCCTTCCCATGTTGGACTTAGCTTTCCTGAATTAGCAGCTTTTGTAGACTGAAAAACTTTTTTGAGCACGAAGTCCCCAATTTTGAAGAATCTGAGGCGTGCCTTTCTGTTATAATATCGTTCAATAACTTGCTTCTGTGCTGCCATTCTTATTAAGGCAGCTTCTCTTTTTCCCTCGAGTAAGTCAAGGTTAACCCGCATATCTTCATTATTCGATTCCTCCATTCTTTGTATGAACCGTGTGCTTGGTTCTCCTATCTCGACTGGAATCAAGGACTCAGTTCCATAAACCAATGAGAATGGTGTTTCTCCCGTGCTTGTTTTTGTGGTAGTACGATAAGCCCATAAAACTCCAGGTAATACCTCAGGCCAATTACCCTTTGATTCCTGTAACCGCTTATTCAAATTATTGATAATGATCTTGTTTATGGATTCCGCTTGTCCATTCCCTACTGGGTGATATGGTGTGGATGTTATCCTTTTGATTTGCCAACTTTGAAAAAATTCTGTGATTTGAGCTCCTATGAATTGTGGACCATTATCACACACGATCTCCTTTGGTACTCCGAATCGGCATATTATGTTTCTCCAAATGAAGTCTTTAACTTCTTTATCTCTTACCTGCTTAAACGCTCCCGCTTCTACCCATTTAGTGAAATAATCAGTGAGTACAAGCAGAAACTTTACCTGACCTTTTGCCTGTGGCAATGGACCTACGATATCCATTCCCCATTTCATGAAGGGCCATGGGGCTATAAGTGGATGCAATAACTTCTCTGGTCTGTGCATATTGTTACCGTACCTTTGACATTTGTCGCATTTAGATACGAAATTTTCGGCTTCTTCTTCCATTTTAGGCCAATAATACCCTGCCCTAATTAAAGTCTTTACTAATGATCTTTCTCCTGCGTGATTTTCGCAATGTCCTTCATGTATTTCCCTCATTACGTACTCTATTTGAGAAGGTCCAAGACATCTTGCTAAGGGGCTACTGAACATTTTTCGATATAAATTTTCTTGTTTTAAACAGTATCGGGCTGCCTTTTTTCGTAGAGCGTAAGCCTTCTTTTTGTCATCAGGGACGGTACCATACTGCAAAAAAGTAACAATTTTGTTCCTCCAATCCCAGGTTAAATGATTGAAATTTACCTCATACTTATCAGGTTCAAGAGCTGAGTGGAATAAATGTATGATTGAAGCGTTCGTATCATTCGCTACATCAGCTGTGGATGCAAGGTTAGCTAAAGCGTCTGCTTTACCATTTTCATCCCTTGGAATTTGCATGACTTTCCAGGTTTGGAATTGATTAATTAATTCTCGCACCTTCTCCAAATACTGTTGCATCCTGGCTTCCCTGGCCATGAAAGTCCCCAGCATTTGGTTAACCACAAGTTGTGAATCACTTTTGATCACTATCTGATTTATTCCAAGTTCCCGTGCCAATTCTAGTCCTGCAATCATAGCTTCATACTCCGCTTCATTGTTAGTCATGGAGATACATTTAATAGCATGTCTAATAGTTTCACCCGTAGGTGGTACTAAGACAATACCTAATCCTGCTCCATTTACATTAGATGATCCATCAGTAAATAATGTCCACGTACCTGGATTAGCCCCATTAAGTACCTGCACTTCTTTATCAGCTTCGAACTGTATCCCTTGACTGAAATCAGCCACGAAATCAGCTAATACTTGAGACTTTATTGCCGTTCTAGGTAGGTATGTGATTTCATACTCACTTAGTTCTATAGCCCATTTGGCTAACCTGCCTGACAGTTCGTGTTTATGTAATATACTTCGTAATGGGTATGCAGTTACCACAACAATGGGATGACATTGAAAATATGGTCTTAATTTTCTAGATGCCATAATTAAAGCAAGTGCTAGTTTTTCCAGCTGTGGATACCGTGTTTCTGCATCTAGTAAGGATTTACTAACATAATAGATAGGAGATTTCTTACCTTGTTCTTCACGAACCAAAACT
>MU668176.1:3515-68186 GCA_026770625.1 Nicotiana glauca
TTGAATAGATTTGGGTCTTCTCGAGTTGATTTTCTGGTTATTGTACCTTGGTAAAATTCCAAAGGCATTTAAGCACAAGTTCTGAAGGCATTTGAGTGAATTTTCGAGTCATTTGGGCTGTTATTCAGTTTATTTGGGATATTTGCTTTTGTTGTTGGTGTTCCGCTAAATTTTCTAATTGGTTTGGGTTTGAATCATTCTATTTTGACTGGTTGTTGCTGTGGTGCTTGCTGTGGCTGTTTTGAATTATTGCTGATCAGTTGATACTCTGTTCTTCTTATATCTCACGTTACAGGTACACTCCCTGAGGTCTCTCGTGTAAATTTCCTATCAAAACATGAAATGAAATTGGAGCTTGTTCTGCTGTAGAATTTTTTACCTCAACGTTTCATTTTAACTGAGCTGGATTGGGTTGCTGAGACTCCTGAACCTTAATGATGGTTTACATATAGCTTAAGCCCATTTTCATACATCTGTTTGAATTTTGGTAATTAAAGACGATTATGTGTTTGAAACTGTATAAATGGACTGTTAGTTTTTTTTAGAAGTATTGCCTGGGTTGTGCGGTCGCGGCTGACTAGATTTTAGATATATTTGTCCAGTATAGTTAATGTCAAATCGTATGAATCCTGGACTGCTCGAGTTTCCCTAGCTTTGTTCTGATTTGATTTAGTTTTCAACAAATATAGTTATGTTCACGTGTAGTTCAAGTTCAATTGGTTAACTGGAATTGTTACCATATCCGAGATAATTAGTAATAGTGATAGCATGATGAAATTGTTCAATTTAGATCAGATCTCAATGTGTTGATTTACTAAGATGGAAGCCACATTGTAAAAAGTCAAAAAATAGAATTCAGACATTATCATTGAGCATGTTAACAAACTGATTAGGAAGAGGCATAACATTGTAACTTTGTATCCAATCTTCAATTCATGACTAGCATAGTGTGGATTCAACTCGAATGGTATTTCTGGGCTTAAACGCAAGGCCCAGACGATCAGCTCAACAACTGAATTTTGTATAAGTTGTTTCTTAGGCCTGACTATCGTATAAACAATACGGGATTTAGGCTCCTTTAAGTGCCAAATTGGGCCGCCCCTATCCAAGCAAATGTGGACTCAATCTCGTTTAAAATAGGGTAGATTCAATTCTCGTTGCAAGTTTGATCATTGTGTTAATGTGAATTTGGACTTTCATGTTAAATAGTGAGTCAGATGTGAGAACTCTACCTTATTGTTCGAAATCTCGGATATATCAATTAATTAGGTTCTTTTCTTTACTTGTATTGACAAAAACAAAAATAGAAAATCATAGATACTTTTAGGCTTGCCTTTTTTAAAATAAAATGAGACGAGCCTCGCCAAATAAGAATACAAAACCGCGGGGCCCTCAATAAATGCTATAAAAATAATACTTAGAATTCGGGCGGACCGTTTAGCGAATTTCATGGTCTTCCTCAAAGATAATAAACGCGAAGTTGCTTTAGGCGCATATTTTAATAATATTACCTCCCTAAATATGAGTGCACATTTATGTGACCTAAATCTAAATCTCAACAAAGTCGAAATGTGTCAAAAGCCACGGGTGCACTGGTGTGACGTGGTTTGAGATATATTTTCATGACGTTGCGATTCTTATTAAAAAATAATAAATATATAATAAAGCGGGTTAATAACAAAAGACACATAGGTTAGAACATGTTGTGAAATCAGATAAAATCAAATACAACAGTTGAGCGACCATGCTAGAACCACGGAACTCGGGAATGCCTAACACCTTCTCCCAGGTTAACAGAATTCCTTACCCGGATTTCTGGTTCACGACTGTAATACAGAGTCAAAACCTTTTCTCGATTCGGGATTCAAACCGGTGACTTGGGACACCATAAATCTCCCAAGTGGCGACTCTAAATCTCTTAATAAACGAATCTCATTTCGATTGTCCTTTAATTGGAAAGACTCCTTTTATTATGCCCTTCACGGGGTGTAATAGTAATGAAAAAGGAGGTGTGACAAGTATAAAAATAACATATGCTCAATGACTATAAAGTCTAATCTAGGTAAAATAGTAACAAATGATACGATCCATTTAGGGACCGATTGGATAAGGGGTAAAAATAAAATAAAAAAACAGGCGAGGAGAACTTTGAATCCTATATAAGTCCACCTCTCTTCACATTAAGGTCAGACTCTTAATACCATTTGTCAGAAACTTGAAGATAATTTTTGTGATGACTCGATAGGTCATCCAGATTTTTAGAGCCTAATTCGGTGTTTCGAAGCCCCAAATACCTCATTTTAGCCTTCATCAATTTGCACGCGCAGTCCGGATATTTTTCGGAAATTTTTTATGTTAAAAATTAATAAAATATGACATTTGCCTTAAAAATCTATTTAAGTTGACTTCGGTCAATATTTTGAGCAAACGGATCAGGATCCGGATTAGGACTTGCGGCAGCATTATTAGTGGAGGAGGATGAAGAAGGATATAGTTGCACATGTAGCTCGGTGTCTAAATTTTCAGCAAGTAAAGTATGAGCATCAGAGACCTGGTGGTTTGCTTCACAAGTTGGAGATTCCTGAGTAGAAGTGGGAGCGTATCACTATAAATTTTATTGTTCGACTCCTACAGACTCAGAGGAAGTTCGATGCAGTTTGGGTCATTGTGGACAGACTGACCAAGTCAATGCATTTCATTCATGTGGCAGCCACCTATTCTTTAGAGCGGTTGACTGAGATCTACAATCCGCGAAATTGTTTGTCGCGCCCCCCTTTTTCCTCCCCTTTTTTCTACGGGGAGACGTCCGAGTTTCGACATCCATGGGGATAATAACTCATTTACTTTTGGGAATTAGGTATTGGAAGAGTCACCGCCTAACGAATTATGGTGCGTTAGGGTACCTAGAGTGATTAATTCTTGGGTTGGTTTGCATTACCAGAGATTAGGGTAAGGGCTCGAAGTAACCTCGATGGGAAGGTGTTAGGCACCCCTCTTGGTCCACAATTGTCCCTACCGAACTTATATTCACAAATTAGTCCATTACAAGTAAATAGTTGAATTAAATGGGTTGCAAGTAAAGCACGTTAGAATAACTCAAGTAGCAAGACAAATTGTAAAACAAAGGTTCGATATAAAGAAGGAATTTGGTAAGGAGGGGTCCTAGGTTGGTTATCCTATAGGATCACCCCACACAATGTCTAGTAAACACTCCTCAATGAGGGGCTACACGTGAAATTAGCACGTAGTCATCATATCCGATATCTACCCTTTCCATCCCCTTATTGGTCATGCAAAGCGAGTGTTTGGTCAATGATTTCTATTGTGTGCTGCTACCCGTCCCTTCTTAATGGTCCCGAAGGGAGTTAGGACCTCTACCTATAGGTGGTTCTAGACAGACCTCTAAGGTTTTAAAAGGCAAAAGTTCTAAGGCGACAATCAAAACACTTAGGACTTTCAACATATAAAGAGTGCAATTAGAGGCTCACAGTTTCCTCCTAAAACAAACACATAGACATCATGACTCAAACATAGTTAAGGTCTTTCATTAGACGATGTCCTAAGGCAGGATATCTTGGTTAATATGTAGAAAAACAAACAACCTCTTTTAGACTCAGAAGTTATACCCTAGCAGTTGCCTATGGACTCTTTTTAAAGCCTGTTAGGATCAGAAAATATTAAGCAATAGAGACAGTTTCAGAGATGCAATTTTAAAAACGCCCTAATGGCTTGCCTATACGCGAAGTACTGAGGTCTATATTAATGCATAAACAAAGCAGGTTTTGAACTGGACTCCTTTAATACCTATAGGCATGATATCTAATGAGATTGAGGTAGTTTGAAAGAGCTTGTTTCAGGAAATACTTAATATTTATTAAAACCGATTCAAAAATAAATTAGGCATGATCAAGTTGATTTATTTAGACTAAATTAGATTGACAAGCAGAATTTTGATATGGTTCCTTACAGGTATGATATCTAGGTGTAATACTGATTTTAACAATTTGCAGGCATGGAAACATACATAACCCTGATTCTAAGATTAGGTCCGATAGGCATGGCATCTATTATTTAATCTGATTTTAAGATATTGAAAGCATGATTATTTAGGACCTATGGGCATGGTTTCTAAACATGACGGAGTGTAAAACCTTGTAAACATGCTTTCTATTTAGTAAAGCGGACATATTTAAAATGAGGTCCTAGGGGCATGATTTCTATTTAGTAGAGCAAACAGACATAAAAGTAAGATCCTAAGAGCATGATTTCTACTTATTAGAGCAAACAAATTTAAAAGTAAGATCCAAGGAGCATGGTTTCTACCCGAATTACCCCATAAAACATGTATCTACCCACCCATTTCACTAAATACCCCAATATATGTTTATAAATTATTACAGGCCAATGAATGAATTACATAAAAAATAGAAAATCAAGAAGCTATTATATAGGGAGACTTCAATCAGGCCCGGATTTCCCAAAGCCTCCAATGGCCTCATATGCCTCAATTACATATACAAATCAGAGTCTAGGTGCATCAAAGTTCCCTAAGCATCTCAAGGATCCTGGGCAGTGCTTACACCTAGACTTAGTAACCAAAGATTGAACAAGTGCAGTGTGAAAAGGCCAGCCTTAGTATGCTAGAGTTCAGAGGGTTCTCAAGAGTATCCCAAGGCAGTACACATACTAGAGGGGACAGAACTTATTGACTAAGAGTAGAATGAAAAGTGATGGACACAAGCTGAAAGGTTTTAGCAAAAGACTGTATCAAGACAAAAGTGTGTTTTAAAAGTAATTTAGTAAAGCAACAGAGATTGTTTCTAAAAATATTGGAGTAGTTAACAAAGTCCATACACCTTACAATAGGTTCATGCATAGCCAGGAGTCACAGCATCAAAGCCGGTTTGGTAGTCACAAACAGGGGTAAAGGGGGTTCGGGAATACATAGGACACATATTTAAGCAAAGACCTGAGAATTGGTATAGTCATGCCCAGAAGAAACTAACTAGACATAGTCACAAAATTAGACATAAAGAATAGACTCACATGCAGGGGGATAGGGATTTGGGGAATTCATTGTGGTAAACATATAACAAGTAAGAGATGCTTGGTATGACATACTTAGAAACACACCTAAGGGGAGATATACAGATCTCAAGGGAAGGGAAGACATGATAACATGCTAATAATATAACTATCAACTCTAAGTTTCACAACAAAATCACAAATAGAAGCAAACTAGGAACAAAATGAACTGAAGCAATAAGAGAATAATATTGTGGTTGGAACTTTGAATTGAAACTAGGACATACCAATAAAGAGGAAAGTGAGTAGAATGAAAGAACAAGAGAACACAAATGGTTAGCCTTGGCTTGCAGACGGCTAACTTAAAGCAGTAGCAAGTAGTGCAAAAGAGTAGAAAAGTTCTGAGTGTAAGATAGTTTTTGAACCAAGAGTTTGTGTGTTGTGTGTTAATGAGAGAGCATATATATAGTTTGAAACTAGGTAGAATAATAAGGGAAGAATCAAAGTCCAGCAGTAATTATGGAACTAGGTATCAATTAGTGTAAAATTTGTAGAAGTACTCCCTTAATTAAGGGAGTTGATTTCAAATGGTAAAGACATATAAGGAAAGAGATCATATAAGATATGGAATATAACACAGAAGGAAACAATTCCAGCATAGTGCAAGTATAGAATATGCAATTAAGGCTAGGTACATAATATTCTAATTAAGGAAATAACATAAGAGTCAGTTGACAGCATAAGGCAAGAAAAATGACCGAGAGGTTGAAAATCAGTATAGAATATCACAAGAGACTAGAAGGATATCAATCATAGGGAATCAAGGATTCTGATGGACAATAGTACTGATTTTTGGGGAAATTACCATATATTTCTATGAACAAACAGAATAAAAACACAATAGTCAAGAAGAGTCAAAATCAGAAATCCTAATAGCATAGTAGGGAAAAAATCACACAAAATCAGGGATTCATATAGAACATAGCACTAATTATAGGAGTTAACAGAATAAACATAGTGTAGGCAGAAGAAGTAGAAATTAGAAACCCTAATGGGCATAGTAGGGTAAAAATCACATAAGGCTCAGGGGTTCTTAAGAAACAAGCAAGCATATAGATTAGATGAACAAATCGTCAAATACAGACTCAGAACCCAAGGTGAAGACCAAGAACTAGGGTTTTCAACATAGGCGAGTTGAAAAAGGAGAAAAAACACAGAATCAGTCAAGATATGCAAAGGAAAGAGGTTTAAACATGAAGAATCGATTTAAACAGAGTGTAGAAAAGTTCAGAAAACCCTAACTTTTAATAAAAAGTAAAACAACTCACAATCGATGATTTTTGCAAGAGAGGTTTGAGAATAGTGTAAAATATAGAAAGAAACAGACTCAAATCATTATAATAGCACAAATCTAAGAGATACAAATGAAAGTTAGGGTTTTAAAGTAAACCCAAATAGAAAGGGAAGAGATAGAGGTGAATGATGTACCTCAAGAAGAGAACCGAGGCATACAAGAGAAGATGAAGGCGGATGAGCCAGACCTCACATTTTCTCGGGAAGACTTATTTGTTGCTAGGGGACCTTCACCATAATCATCCACTGTACCTTTAAAGATATATTGGTTAAACAAGACAGCTGCACTGGGATACTAAGAAGTAAAACCCATCCACAACTGCCGCAGAAAGAATAAGAGCATCTAACCTACTTTAAACTTCAAAGATCGTAACAAATATAGTATAATTTTGCTCAAAATCACACCGGAGAAGCCATGAATAGGCAAAACAGTAACCCTAGATACAATTTGGTGAGACCCAGGGCCCTTGAAGGCCTCAGATAGGATGAGCAAGGCGAAGGAGGAACTATTGGAGGCTTGGGGTTGAAAGGTGGTCACCGAAGAAGATCGGAGAAGGAGGCGGAAGTTGAAGAGGGATATGGGTTATATTAAGAGAAGAGAAGAGACCAGAAGATTCAAAGACGGTGGGGGTTTTGGAATGAGGTAGGGTTAGGTGGTCTTTTGAATTAAAAAAAGAAAGGGCTCGTGTGGACCATTGATCTGGGAGATCAATGGCCAGGATTTGATCGGGTAGATGGGTTACGGGTTTGGGTAGGTGTATATAGGGTATGGGTCGGGTTAATTAGGTATGAATTGGGCTGGGAATGAGTTCAATTTGGGCTACAATTAAAAACCAAATCTGGCTATAATTTAAATAGCCACTTTTCCTATTTAATTTATAATAAATAATAAATAGTTTTCTAAAAAAAATAATTTTATGTTCCAAAATGATTTAAAACATGTAATTATCATTTTAAAAATATATGAACCAATTTTACGCATATAAAATGGAATTATACACCAAATACACTAACATTCAATTATATGCAATTTAACTTTAAAAATACCAAATGCGATTATTAAAATGCATAAAAAATATATTAACCATATTTTAGTATCATTATAGAAATTAAATAAATAAATTATCATAACAATAATTTGGAAAATAATTATTGGGGATTTTATGAATAAAAGGGGAGAAAATAAATCAATTTAAACCCTTAAAATTATGGAAAAAATCATAAAAACCTTGTGCATGCTTATATATGCATATATGCTATTTTAAAGATATTTATGCATATTTAAAAATATATAGAAAAAAATTGGGTATCAACAGTTGCCCCTCTTTACTCGGAAAGGATGAAAGAGTTTTCGGGTAAAGAAATGATGGCCAATTTTGATCAGATGGGAATTTTTGAAAGGCAGAGGTTGGACTCCGATTTTCAAGTTGCCTACATATCCTTGGTTTTACAGGAATCAGGCCATGTATTTTTCTGGATTCACCCGCGAGGTAGGACGATCAAATTATTTGCAAGAACGGACACAAGATGAGAAAGCGACTACGGTGAGCGGATAAGGCTCAGGATAGTTGGAGGGAACTGGAGCGAGATTGCTCCTTCTAGGATAGCAGTTGCTTACTGGGTACCTACAGCTAAAAGGTGCTACAAACATGTATTTGCAAAAATTTAAACATGATGCAAATTCCCTTTGGACTATGAAGGTTGTCTTCGGACAGTTGAAGATGACATCCTCAGACCATGACATCTCGGGCCATGCGTTGTTCGGTGAGGGATTTGCAGTCCATGAAATGATGTTCTCGGGCCATGAAAATGGTGCCTCCAAACCATGACGCCTTTGAATAGTGATATGCAAGATTGAGGAATCCTCAAGCCATGGCATGGTGTCTTCTGGCTATGGTGCCTTTAGACTATGATGCCTTTGGATAGATTGGCGATATTTTAGCCCATGATATGCAATAATATGATGTTAACAAGACATGGATTAGTTTTGCGAAATGGAGGCAAGAGCTTAGCCCGTCAGAAAAGCGAACAGATAGTGCTAGAAATAGAGCAAAATTTGTGCGAAAAGGAACAATGCTTAGCCCCATGTGACTGGGAAGGCAAGGATTAGCCTCGTGAAAGCGGGGAGTCAGGGACTAGACACATGCAGATGTAGAGACAGGGATTAGCCTCATGCAGGTATGGAGTCAAGTCTTAGACTCATACAAGCAGGGAGGCAGGGTTAGCCTCATGGAGTAAGGGATTAGACTCATGCAAATATGGGGAGGCAAGGATTAGCCTCATGAAAGTATTGAGGCAAGGATTAGCCTCATGCTGTACGGAGGTAAGGATTAGCCTCTTGCAAGCGGGGATTCAGGGATTAGACTCATACAGATGTGGAGACAATGATTAGCCTCATACAAGTATGGAGTCAAGGATTAGACTCATGCAAGCAGGGAGGCAGGGATTAGCCTCATGGTGTCAAGGATTAGACTCATGCAAATATGGGGAGGCACGGATTAGCCTCATGCAAGTATGGAGGCAAGGATTATCCTCATGCAGTGCGGAGGCAAGGATTAGCCTCATACAAGTGGGGAGTCAGGGATTAGACTCATGCAGATGTGGAGATATAGATTAGCCTCATGCAGGTACGGAGTCAAGGGTTAGACTCATGCAAGAAGGGAGGAAGGGATTAGCCTCATGGAGTCAAGGATTAGACTCATGCAAATATGGGGAGGCAATGATTAGCATCATGCAAGTATGGAGGCAAGGATTAGCCTCATGTAGTGTGGAGGCAATGATTAGCCTCATGCAAGTAGGGAGGTAAGGATTATCCTCATGCAAGTAGGGAGGCAAGGTTTAGCATCATGCAAATGTGGAGGCAAGGATTAGCCTCATGTAGGATGGAGTCAAGGATTAGACTTATGCAAACGGGGAGGCGGGGATTAGCCTCATGCAAGTATGGAGGCAGGGGTTAGCATCATGGAGTCAAGGGCTAGACTCATGCAAGTGGGGAGGCAGGGATTAGCCTCATGCAAGGAGCGAGCGGTGAATAAGAGTAATGTATGTCTTAGCTAGAGATGTATCCGGTGTCTGATGGCCTGATCGATAGTAACCTTGCTGCATGCATATAGTTGCGGATGTTATTGTGTCTGCATTCAAAGAAAAATTGTAAGTTCTCTAGGGGAAAGGTTGGTTCGTGCTTCATTCGTTGGCCTTGCTTTGCTCCATTCTGAAAGCCTTTCGGGTTCCCCTGGGTAGCACCTGACTGTTATGGAAATAAAGTTTTTTTTTCGAAAATATGCAATTATTGACAAAAATAGAGTTGCTTTGGAAACTTATTGATATATCAAGTAATTTTGATGAGCTAGTGACTGTGACACATGTCAGAGGTATTGCAGCTTTCTTTCGTTGGAATTTTGCGGGTCTTCCTCAAAATTCTGCCTTAGTTTGATAGATGATCTTTCAACTGTTTGCAGATAAGAGGCCCTACTGCATCTTTTTGGAATTTTGAGAGTCCTTCTCAAAATTTTGCCCTAGTTCTTGACTGATTGTTGACTGTTTGACATATGTTGGCGTTGGCCAGACTTGCTCCAGAATTTTGAGGACCCTGTTCCAAATTCTGCCCCAGTTTCTGATCTTGAGGGGAAACAGAAGTTTTATAATAATATGACCGAATCCATAAAGCTGCTACGTATCCCCTCTTAAACGGGAATCAGGTCAAGCGTAGTTCAATTACATCAAATGAGGAAATGTAAAGTTCCTAAGCATAGTATTTCTTGACTACATCTGAATTCATAGGCTTCGACCAGACTTTTCTGTCCATTTCGGTAAGTATGAGTGCTCCTCGTATTAGTATTATGTGAACCATGTACGGACATGGACATTTGGGAGAATTTTTCTTTGGCTTCATTTTGATGTGGGAAGATTTTCTTCAGTACCAGCTGCCCTGGTGCGAACTGTTACGGCTTGACCCTTTTGTTGAAAGCTCTGGACATTCTATTCTGATAAAGTTGGCTGTGACATACTGCGTTCATCCTCTTTCCATTTATAAGGTCCAATTGTTCATAGCGACTCCTTATCCAATCTGCATCGCTGAGCTCAGATTCTTATATGACTCTTAAAGAAGGAATCTCCACCTCGGCGGGGATGACAACCTCGGTACCATAAACCAGCATGTAGGGGGTTGCCCCGATTGACGTGCGAACTTTGGTGCGGTACCCTAATAGAGCTAAGGGTAACTTCTCATGCCACTATTTTTTATTCTCTACCATTTTCCTTAGTATCTTCTTAATGTTTTTGTTAGCGTCTTGGTTGGCTCCACTCATCTGAGGTCTGCAGGCAGTGGAATTCTGGTGCTTGATTTTGAAAGTTTCACATATAGCTTTCATCAAATCACTATTGAGGTTGGTGGCATTTTCAGTAATGATGGACTCAGGAACTCCGAATCGGCAGACGATACAATCCTTGACAAAATCTGCGATGACTTTCTTGGTTACAGCTTTGTAAGATGCAGCTTCTACCCATTTTGTGAAGTAATCAATGGCTATCAGAATAAACCGGTGTCCGTTTGAAGCAACGGGCTCAATCGGACCAATAAAATCCTTTCCCTAGGCTGCAAATGGCCAAGGAGAGCTTGTTGCATTGAGCTCATTCAGCGGCACTTTTATCATATTGGCATGCACTTGACAATAAAAGCATTTGCGGACATACTGGATACAATCTTTTTCCATGGTCATCCAAAAGTAACCTGCGCCGAGTATCTTCTTAGCCAGAACAAAGCCATTCATGTGCGGACCCTAGGTCCCAGCATGCACATACACAAGTAGCTTAGAAGCTTCCTTCACGTCGATACACCTTAGTAACCCCAAATCAGGAGTTCTTCTGTATAAGTTCCCTCCGCTATGGAAGAAGTGATTTGACAATCTCCGGAGCATGCATTTCTGAGTCTGATTTGCATGCTCTGGGTATTCTTGTTTTGATAAGTATTCTTTAATATCATGGAACCAAGGCTTTCCATCTACAGTAAGCTAGATGATTATAGATCCTCACTGGAATGAAATCAATGTAGTTCTTATCTGGGTGTTGTATCATGGATGACAAAGTGACTAAGGTGTCAGCAAACTCATTATGAATTCGGGGCATATGTCAGAACCCTATCTTTGTGAACCTCCTTTTCAATTCCTCCACATGGTGCAGATATGGCAATATCTAGGAATTCTTGGTACCCTGCTCTCCTTGTACCTGATCACCAATTACCAACAACTCTTGGATGTTTCTGTCGACTGCCATGTTAAGCCCTAGTATGCAGGCTTCATATTCCGCCATGTTGTTCGTGCAGGGAAAACTGAGTTTAGCGGATACCGGATAGTGGTGACCCATTTCTTATACCAAAACTGCTCCAATGCCTACTTTTTTGAAATTTATGGCTCCGTCAAAGTATATCCTCCAACCGTCATATGTTTTGGTAATATCTTCTCCTACGAATGGTACTTCTTTATCAGGAAAATACATTTTCAAGGGTTCGTATTCTCCTCCCACCAGATTTTTAGCTAGGCGATGTACCAATGCTTGTCCCTTGACAACCTTTTGAGTTACATAGAAAATATCGAACTCGCTTAGTAGTATCTGCCATTTAGCAAACTTCACAGTAGGCATGGGTTTCTAAAATATGCACTTTAAAGGGTCCATCCTAGATATGAGGTATATAGTGTAGGCACAGAAGTAATGCCTCAATTTCTGGGTTATCCAGGTCAAAGCACAGCAAATGCATTCAAGCAGAGAATATCATGCTTCATAGGGTGTGAACTTTTGCTCAAATAATATATGGCTTGCTCCTTTCGTCCTGTCTCATTATATTGTCCCAAAACACATCTAAAGGCTCCATCTAATACAGATAGATAGAGTAGCAAAGGTCATCCTAGTTCTGGCAGGACCAGAACTGGTGGTGCAGATAGGTACTCCTTGATCTTATCAAAAGCTTTCTGACAATCCTTGGTCTAGCTTGTCTCGGCATCTTTTCTTAGCATCTTGAAGATGGGTTAAAATATGACTGTGGATAGGGCTATGAATTGACTAATGTAGTTGAGACACCCTAGGAAGCTTATTACGTACTTTTTGCTCTTAGGTGGCGGTAACTCATGAATAGATTTGACTTTAGACGGATCAAGCTTGATCCCTCAGCGACTTGACAATGAATCCCAGTAACTTTCCTGCGGGAACTCGGAATGCACATTTTGCGGGATTCAGTTTCAAATTGTACCTCCTTAGCCTGTCAAACAACTTTCTCAGGTCCATTATGTGATCTGTGGCCCTCTTGGATTTGATAACGATGTCGTCCACGCACACTTCTATTTATTTGTGTATCATATCATGGAAGATGGTTGTCATGGCTCTTATGTAAGTAGCCCTAGCATCCTACAAACCAAATGGTATCATCTTGTAACAATATACACCTTATGATGTAATAAATCTATTTTCTCGGCACCTACTTCATCGATCCAGATCTGGTGGTAACCTAGGAAGTAATCTACAAAGGATTGGAGTTCATGCTTAGCACAATTATCAATCAAAATATGTATGTTTGGCAGTGAAAAATCGTCCTTGGGACTTGCTCTATTTAAATCCTGGTAGTCAACACATACCATGACCTTCCCGTCTTTCTTCGGAACTGGCACAATGTTAGCTAACCAGATTGGATATTCGACCACCCTGAGAACTTTAGCTTCGATCTGCTTGGTAACTTCCTCCTTGAATTTCAAGCTTATGTCTGGTTTGAACTTTCAGAGTTTCTGCTTTATTGGCGGACACATGGGATTCGTAGGCAACTTGTGAGCCACTATGGAAGTGCTCAGACCGTTCATGTCATCATATGACCATCCGAAAATGTCTTCATACTCTTTTAGAAAATGGATATACTCCTCTTTTTATTGATGATAAGTGAATGCTAATGCGAGTCTCCTTGACGGTCTCGGTATCTCCTAAATTTACTGCTTCTGTTTTGTCCAAGTTGGACTTAGGCTTATTCTCAAAATTTTAAACCTCTATGACAATTTCCTTGGGTATCTCATCCTCTTCCTCTGTGTCACTATTCTCATGTTGCGTTGCCTCATTACATGTCACAGTTACCAGTTCATCAGGAAAAGTAATAATAACAATGTAGAAGGGAAAAGTATAAAAATAGTAATGAATAATGATAAAGGACAAGTGCATTTGATTAAAACTGAGAAGATCATTCAAACAAAACTTCGCTCGACGAGTCGAGCATTTATTTTGAAATAAGGAAATCTTAAAACAAAATCACTTAAAATTTTAAATGCCTATAACGGCTATAGAAATAGATTCTGCCAAGCTACCCAGGGACTCTGCGGCCTCGGGATGGTGTGGCGGTCCAGTTTTTGAGAGTAGCTCCCTTTGCCACAGTCTGGATGGTGAGGCCTTCTTCCTCCCCCTCCTCAATTATAGCACTGCAGTCCATATCCACATCTTCCAAGAACAAGTCCTTCAGTCCAGCTAGTGCTTGTTCTTCCGCACTTCCCCATATTGTGTCAGCCTGGTGGAAAGCTTGTTCCAAACGCGGCATTGGCTGCTCAAGAGGGTGATATGGTCCACGCCATGGAGGCGACAAATTCCTGTACTCTTTCCATGTGTACTGGTATCCGAGCCCAAAGGTGGTACCATGGTTTTTCAGTTGTATTGGTTTGGTGATACCTTGGAGGTCCTTTCCTAACCCTTTGCCGGGTTCATATCCAGACCATGCTAGGATGCTTTCTATTTTGTTACTCCACTACTTATCCTTCTTGATGGCATTGACCTGTTTGATGTGATGATAGGTTTCCCCTCCCAGGCTCCTTCTATGTCCAATGGTGGGGATTGTTTAACTGATGTAGATGGTGTTACTCCCATCTCCATGAAAGATCACCTCCTGACGATTCCATTTGAAATTCATGGCTTGATGTAGTGTGGAAGGTATGGATCCATGGTCGGCCCAATAGAAGATTGTATGAGGCCGCTATGTCAAGCACTTGGAATTCAACGTCGAACCAAGTTGGCCCCATTTGCAAGCAAAGGTTGATTTCCCCGATCGTGGCCCTCTAGGACCCATCAAAAGCCTTCACATTCATGCTTCCTGTTCGTATTTCATGGAAACCTTTGTCCAACATTTTTAGAGTATCTAGCAGACAGATGTTTAGGCTCGAACCTCCATCAACCAAGACCATGGCAATGAGCTTATCTTCAAATTGTATTGTAATATGCAATGCTCGATTGTGAATTAAACCTTCAGGCGGTAGCTCATCTTCGTGGAAGATAATTTTGTGGCTCTCCAATACTTGGCTGACTATGTTGGCCATTTCTCCACCAGTGATGTTATTGGGTACATAAGCCTTGCTCAGTACTTTCATTGGATCGTTCTTGTGTGCCTCTGAATTCTGTAATAATGACAGGATGGATATCTGAGCAGGGACTTTGTTCCGATGGTCAATAACATAATACTCTTTTGCCTTTACTTTCCTCCATAGGTCATCTGACCCTGTCTCAATGATAGTCTACCTAGCAGTGGCATCCTTACTTGAAACTCCCAAATATTCAGGTGTATAGACTCTTTCGGTTCTAGTCATTCCTTGTGCGGTGTCACATTTCTCTATCTTAGTCTTCCCTTTCACTGAGCCTCGACAACATAATCCCAGGGTATTACTTTTGAGTTGAATGGGGGTGTGGTTGACACCGTCACAGTAAAAGGTATGAGCACTTATACTTCAAATGGAGAGGGGGTGGCTAAGGGCGGAGCCACTTCTACCTCGAATGGAACTGATGCAGTCCCCCCGACATCGGTAGGTGCCTAAGTCTGAACCATAATAGGAGTAAGTGTGACTGCAACTTTTGAGTCATCGCCTTCTCGAATAAGCCTGATTAACCCCTCAATGTCCCATTCTTCATTTGTCTCTATCACATGTACACTATTACCTCTATGATCAGGGAGGGAATTGTTGCGGTCATTAGATGTGGCTTCCTTTGCTTGTATGACCTTGTTGTCAATGAGCCTCTAGATCTTATCCTTCAATGTTCGGCACTCAACAGTGGTGTGCCCTTTCATACCGGAGTGGTATGTACAGATTTTGTTCGGATTGACCCATTGGGATGGATTTTCTAGTGCCACAGCAGGAACAAGAGTGACATAACCTACGACTTTCAACCTTTCATACAGTTGGCCGATAGGCTCAGCAATGGTGGTGTATTGTCTGGGTGGCTTGCGATCGAAGTTAGGTCTTGGCCTTGGATAATTTGGCAAGTTGGTGGTGATTGGAAGTGGGATGGCTAGGAATTATATGTGTGATGGACAGTGGCTGGTTGGAAATATCTGGGAGATGAAGGTTGATATGTAGGTGGTGATGCTTGGTACGTGGGTGGAGGTGTCGGATATGTGTGTGGAGGTGTTTCGTATGTGGGTGGAGATGTTTGGTATACAAATGGATATTTCTGGCCCTGAGCCACCGTTACTGTTCCAACCCCTTTCTTCTTTGATATGTCACCTAATTGTAATGTTTTATTTGTGGCTTGCAGTGCTTCAAAGTTTGTTACCATCCCGCTCTTGATTCCTTCCTCGATCCTTTCCCTGAGTTTGATGATATCAAAGAATTTGTGATTTTTGATGACCATTAACCTTTCATAATATTGTGGATCATGTGCCCTGATGACGAATTTATTCATTTGTTTTTCATTTAGAGAGGGCCTGACCTTGGCTGCTTCCGACCTCCAACGAGTAGCATACTCGTAGAAAGTTTAGTGGGTTTTTTCTTGAGATTCTGAATGTAAAAGACGTTGGGTGCATTTTCTGTGTTGAACCTGAACCGGTCCATGAAATCTGACGCCATGCTTACCCAATTAGCCTATTTCTTGGGATTCTGGCTGATATACCAAGACAAAGCATCCCCAGTAAGGCTCCTCATTAAGAGCTTCATCCGGATCTTTTCATCTTTACTGACCCCGACAAGCTTGTCGCAATAGGACCTTAGGTGAACGTTGGGATCACTTGTACCATTGAACATTTCAAACTTGGGAGGTATGTATCCCTCTGGCAATTCGACATCCGTCTATATGCACAGATCTTCGTAATTCATACCTTTTATCCCTCTATCGCCCTCTATGCCTTGAACCTAGCTTGTTAACTTCTTGAGTTCTTTGGCCATATTCTTAATGAGCATGTCCTTTTCGGAGGGCTCCGGTGCACAAGATATTGGTTGGGTAGAATGAGATATAGTTTCCACTTATATAGGGTTGCTTTGATATGTGCCAGGAACTTGGTATAATGATGGTTGTTGGTAGAGTTTTGTGGATCGGGAATGAGTGGTGGTGTATTTTGGGGAGTATGGTAAGTGGTGGTCGGTGGATACTGAATTTGGTTGATGATGTTGTGGCGGTGGAGTTGGTATCGGCAATGGATTGATATTTTGGGGTGGAGTTGCATATTGATTCGGTGCGATAGGAATTTGTGGCTGTTGGTTTTGTGTGTTCTGAGGAGGTGTTGGGTTCTTTGCATTTTGTTGGTGGACATTAGGGACATTGAGGGTGAGTGATAGGTTTGCCAAGTTGCGGACCTGCTCAAGTTATCCTTGCAGTTCTAGTATCTTTTGTTCTAGTCTCAAGACCAAGTCATTCAGGGCTGGAGTACTATGGCCATCGGAAGTCTCTGCATTCTCAACATTTTCCTTTCAGATTCCGCTTAAGTCGTCCATCTTTGCTTTTCCTATGTTTTTTCTGTTGCTTGGAGGAGGAGGAGGTAGAAGGCCTCTAGATCTGGTGTGATATACTGATGAGGCCAGTATGAGCGAACCAACCTAAGGAGTGGGAATAATCAAAAATAAGGAAAAACAAAAGGTGATAAGTTAGCGAGGATTCTGAAATGTTTGTAGTATTTAAACACACATTTCATAAATGTAAATTTGTATCCTATTTTGGGAGCCTCCTTGTGCCCGATGTAGGCCAAGGGACAAATACATTTGGAGAACTTCAAATGCTAATAAATGCTTCATTTCATAATATAAAAATAGTTGAATCTCAACACGATACTAAGACATTAATAAACTAAGTCAGTATTGGCATATGACCTTATTACATTTTATGAAAGCAAGTAAATCTAGCCTATTTGGTCCCAGAAGGACCTTCCCCAGATTCGATCTTCCGGACTCCATCATATAGATCCCCCAGCTCGCGCAGTACCAGTAGCAAGTAGGCTCTGGCCAGATGTCCTCCTTCATCTCCTTCATCGTTCTGGCAATTTTCAACCCTCTTTATGATTTTGCCTTCCAGCTCCACTATTCCTTGCTCCAGGTACTCCAATTTCCTGTTAGAAGTGACTGCCATCTCCTTCTATTCCTCAATCAACCTCACATTCCGCTCATATATTTCCTGGTGCTCATTTTCAGAACTGTGGACCCTTTTGCCCAGCCTATTGTACTTGACTTGAGCTTAAGCTTTCTCATCTATGATTATGTTCCCTCCACCGACCCCTGGTGTCATGATTCCTTTTAGATTGTCCTCCAACCATGCCGGGTAGAAAGGCTCGCACCCCGCATGATACCTGTCTAGCTCAATGGTATTCTTCTCTACAATGATTTTGCAGTGCCACATATGTTGAGCTTGGCCCTTGTAAGGGACATCGTCATCTTGAAAGTCTGCCCTGAAGTGACTCATCTTGACAACCCTTGGTACAACCTATTTCCTGCCTGCTTGCCTCATAACTCTCATAGGAACATATGGGTATATCCCTCTTAACCCAATCAAAACCAAGTATGGAGCATCCCTGGATCTGACAATAAATGCGTCCGTAGGGAACCATTCAAACATTCAATGTACATGTTCCTCGGTCAGATTGTCGAAGAACTCTAACCATTCTTTGGCGCTTTCTTGCTGAGCATATCTGTTTGGAATATAAGTCATCTGCATAGGGTGATGGAAGGCAATATGGTCGTTCTAAGCCCTTCGTGGAAATTCCTGACGATAGTGACCCTTTTGGAAATGCTCTAGTAACCACAACTGCAACAACAAATTGCAACCTTCGAAATGCTTGACCCCTCTTTGACAACGCTGCAGAGCCCTGTAGATGTCAGCTATTATAATAGGGACTATGGTATATGTCTGCCCATTAATCCCTTCCATCAGAGTTTTGGCGACCATGGCCAACCTAGTGTGAATTCTTCCCCTTTTCATTGGGAACACTATCAGGCCTAGAAAGCACACGATGAATACAAACACTATGCGATGGATGTGACCTAGTGAAGTGAGGGAGATCTCATCATGGTAAGTTTGAAAGACTTTCTATGGCCATACCTCTCGTACAGATATTCGAAAGGTATGCAGGAATCTTTCAAGCACACTAGGTCGACATTCTTCTTCAACCCCATCATTTTCAAAAATCCCCTGCCAGTACGGTTCTCTTTTACCAATAGCCCGGGACTATCCCAAGTCAAACCCGCAAATCCTCCTATTTCCTCTAAGAGAGGTGTCATCTCTATGTCACCAAAACGGAACACAACTCTTTTACTCTACCAGAATAAGGTGGTAGCCTCGATCAATTTGTTTTTTGGTTCAATATCTAGCAAGGAAGGCAACTTACCCAAGTACTTTTTTACATACTTCTTGTCACTTGAGGAAAGGTATTCCCAACAGTCTAGCAGCAATGGTGGGATGTTGCTAACCATACTAAATCCGGGGACCTCGTGCCTTATTTTCTGCAAAACAAAAGGGTTAGACCTTACCTCGCCCTCCCGCCCACCGAACTCGACTATTTATACATTTGTGATCAATATATTGGCATCTAGTTCTCCAAATTAATGCACAGAACTTGGTTGTGTCCGTTGGGATTATGGAAAACATGGTGGACTTTAGATAAGGCTTATTTTAGAGGATCATAATGTGGACAACATAACCGATCTGATTAGGTTTGACCATGATTCATGCACAATTTTAATCAGAGTAAGGTTTCTATGGGGTTTTAGACTGGTACCCTCAAGCGGACAACTCGAGGGGAAGGCACAGAACCGTAGACTACACTGCTGATCGACTGGTTTTACCGCAAATAAGCCTTTCCGAATTTAATGGTAGTAAATAGGAAGAGCGCAACCACTCATTAAAGACTATAGGATTTGGTATGCACGAGTGGAATATGATGCGAAGCATGATTTATACAGCAATTAATAACATGTAGTCAAGTATTTTCATGTAAAAAAAATAAATACAATATTTAAATTATTGAAACACAGTTACAGGAAAAAAAAAAGGGACAAGCCAGTTTCAAAACAATAAAGAAATCATAAATGCTTAACAAATAGAAAGTTAAATTCAAATAAGGGAGAAGGGTACGGGATAAGCATGCTTGGACTAATTTGTAAAAGACAAGTTTTTTTATGGTAAGAGCCTAAAAAATATCTCCAATAGAGTCGCCATGCTATCCCACTCCCTTTTTCCTCCTCTCTTTTTTACGGGGAGACATCCGGGTTTCGATATTCATGGGGGTAATAACTCATTTCCTTTTAAAAATTGGGTATTGGAAGAGTGGCCACCTAACGGATTATGGTGCGTCAGGGCATATAGAGTGATTAACTCTTGGGTTGGTTTGCATTGCCATAGATTAGGGTAAGGGCTCGAACTAACCTCGAGGGAAAAGTGTTAGGCACCCCTCTTGATCCACAACTGTGGGTCCCGACCGAACTTATATTCACAAGTTAGTCCATTACAAGTAAACAATTGAATCAAATGGGTTGCAAGTAAAGCACGTTAGAATAACTCAAGTATTAAGACAAGTTGTAAAACAAAGGTTTAATATAAAGAAGGATTTGGTAAGGAGGGGTCCTAGGTTGGTTATCCTATAGGATCACCCTGCACAATGTCTGGTAAATACTCCTAAATGAGGGGCTACTCATGACATTAGCACATAGTCATCATATCCCATATCTAACCTTGCCACCCCTTATTGGTTATGCAAGCGAGTGTTTGGTCAACGATTTCTATTGTGTGCTGCTACTTGTCCCTTCTTAATGGTCCTGGAGAGAGTTAGGACCACTATCTATAGGTGGCTCTAGACAGACCCCTAAGGTTTTAAAAGGCAAAAATACTAAGGCAACAATCAAAACACTTAGGACTTTCAACACGTAAAGGTTGCAATTATAGGCTCACAATTTCCATCTCAAACAAACACATAGATAGCACGACTCAAGCACAGTTAAGGTCTTTCATTATACGATGTCCTAAGGTAGGATATTTAGGTTAATATGCAGAAAAACAAACAACCTATTTAGGTTAATATACGATGTCCTTGCAGTTGCCTATGGACTCTTTTTAAAGCCTGTTAGGATCAAAAAACATTAAGTAATACAGACAGTTTCAGAGATGCAATTTGAAAACGCCCTAATGGCTTGCCTATATTAATGCAGAAATAAAGCAGGTTTTGAAATGGACTCCTTTAATACCTATAGGCATGATATCTAATGAGATTGAGGTAGTTTGAAAGAGCTTGTTTCAAGAAATACATAATACTGAATAAAACTGATTTAGAAATAAACTAGGCGTGATAAAGTTGATTTATTTATACTAAATAAGATTGACAAGCATAATTTCGAATATGGTTCCTTATAGGCATGATATTTAGGTGTAATACTGATTTTAATGATTTGTAGGCATGAAAACATGCATAACACTGATTCTGGATTAGGTCCTATAGGCATGGCATCTATTATTTAATCTGTTTTTAAGATATTGAAAGCATGATTATTTAGAACCTATGGGCATGGTTTCTAAACATGATAGAATGTAAAACCGTGTAAACGTGATTTCTATTTAGTAAAGCAAACAGATTTAAAAATAAGGTCCTAGGAGCATGATTTCTATTTAGTAGAGCAAACGGACTTAAAAATAAGATTATAAGAGCATGTCTACTTATTAGAGAAAACAGATTTAAAAGTAAGATCCCAGGAGCATGGTTTCTGCTCGAATTACCCCATAAAACATGTATCTACCCACCCATTTCACTAAATACCCCAATATCTATTTATAAATTATTACAGGCCAATGAATGAATTACATAAAAAAATAAAAAATCAAGAAGCCATTCTAGGGAACCTTCAGTCAGGCCCAGATTTCCCAAAGCCTCCAATGGCCTCATATACCTCAGTTCCATAGATAAATCAGAGTTTAGGTTCATCAAAGTTCCCTAAGGATCTCAAGGATCAAGGGCAGTGCTTACACCTAGACTTAGTAACCAAAGATTGAACGAGTGTAGTGTGGAAAGTCCACCCTCAGCATGCCAGAGTTCAGAGGGATCTCAAGAGGATCCCTAGGAAGTACACATACTAGAGGTGGCAGAACTTATTGACTAAGAGTAGAGTGAAAAGTGATGGACAAAAGTTGATAGGTTTTAGGAAAAGACGGAATAAAAACAAAAGTCTATTTTGAAAATAATTTAGCAAAGCAACAGAGACTATTTTTAAAAAGATTGGAGTTGTTAACAAAGTCCATACACCTTATGATAGGTTCACGCATAGCCAATAGTCACAACATCAAAGCAGGTTTGGTAGTCACAAACAAGGGTAAAAGGGGTTTGGGAATACATAGGACACATAGTTAAGCAAAGTCCTGGGAATCGGTATAGTCATTCCAGAATCAACTAACTAGACATAGTCAATAAATTAGACATAAAGAATAGACTCACATGCAGGGGGATAGGGATTTGGGGAATTCATTGTGGTAAACATATAACAAGTAAGAGATGCTTGGTACGACATACTCAGAAACACACATAAGGGGAGATATACGGATCTCAAGGGAAGGGAAGACATGATCAAATGCTAATAATATAACAATCAACTACAAGTTTCACAACAAAATCACAAATAGAAGCAAACTAGGAACAAAATGAACTGAAGCAATAAGAGAATAATATTGTGGTTGGAACTTTGAATTGAAACTAGGACATACCAATAAAGAGGATAGTGAGCAGAATGAAAGAACAAAAGAACATAAATGGTTAGCCTTGGCTTGCAGCCGACCAACTTAAAGAAGTAGCAAGTAGTACAAAAGAGCAGAAAAGTTTTAAGTGTGAGATAGTTTCTGAACCAAAAGTTCGTGTGTTGTGTGTGTTAATGAGAGAGCATATATATAGCTTGAAACTAGGTAGAATAATAAGGTAAGAATCAAAGTCCAGAAGTAATTATGGAACTAGGTATCAATTAGTATAAAATTAGTCGAAGGACTCCCTTAATTAAAGGAGTTGATTTCAAACAGTAAAGACATATAAGGAAAGAGATCACATAAGATATGGAATATAACACATAAGGAAATAATTTCACCATAGTGCAAGTATAGAACAGACAATTAAGGCTAGGTACATAATATTCCAATTAAAGAAATAACATAAGAGTTAGTTGATAGCATAATCGATCATAAAATAAGGCAACAAAATTGACTGAGAGGTTGAAAATCAGTATAGAATATCACAAGAGACTAGAAGGATATCAATCATAGGGAATCAATGATTCCGGTGGACAATAGTACTGATTTTTGGGGAAATTACCATATATTTCTCTGAACAAACAGAATAAACATACAGTGGGCAGTAAGAGGCTATCAGAAACCCTAATATCATTGTACGGTAAAGATCACAAAATCAGGGATTCGTATAGAACATAGCATTGATTATAGGAGTTAACAGAATAAATATAGTATAGGTGGAAGAAGCAGAAATTGGAAACCCTAATAGGCACAGTAGGGTAAAAATCACATAAGGCTCTAGGATTCCTGCGAAACAAGCAAGCATATAGCTTAGACGAACAAATCATCAAATACAGACTCAGAACCCAAGGTGAAGACCAAGAACTAGGGTTTTCAACATAGGCGAGCCAAAAAAGGAGAAAAAACACAGAATCAGTCAAGATATGCAAAGGAAAGAGGTTTAAACATGAAGAATCAATTTAAATAGAGTGTAAAAAAAGTTCTGAAAACCCTAACTTTTAAAATAAAGTAAAACAACTCGCAATTGATGATTTTTGCAAAAGAGGTTTGAGAATAGTGTAAAACATAGAAAGAAACAGACTCGAATCGTTAAAATAGCACAAATCTAAGAGATACAAACGAAAATTATGATTTCAAAGGAAACCTAAATAGAAACGGAAGAACCTGCTTTAAACTTCAAAGATCGTAACAAATGTAGTATAATTTTGCTCAAAATCACACCGGAGAAGACATGAACAGCTAAAACAGTAACTCTATATACAAGTCGGTGTGGCCTAGGGTGAAGGCCTCAGAGAGAATAAGCAAGGCGACTGAGGAACCATTGGAGGCTTAGGGTTGAAAGGTGGTCACCGGAGAAGAGCGGAGAAGGAGGTGGCGGTTTAAGAGGGATTAGGGTTAGGTTGAGAGAAGAGAAGAGACTAGAGGATTCCAAGGCGGCTGGGGTGCTGAAATGAGGTATGGTTAGGTGGTCTTTGGAATTAAAAAAGAAAAGGGGTCGTATGGACTGTTGATTTGGGAGATCTACGACTAAAACTTGATCGGGTAGATGGGTTATGAGTTTGGGTAAGTGTATATAGGAAAAGTGGCTATTTAAATTGGGTATGAAATTGGGCTGGGAATGGGTTCAATTTGGGCTACAATTGAAAGCCTAATCTGGCAATAATTTAAATAGCCACTTTTCCTATTTAATTTATAATAAATAATAAATAGTTTTCTAAAAAATAATTTTATGTGCCAAAATTATTTAAAACATGTAATAATCATTTTAAAAATATATGAACTAATTTTATGCATATAAAATGTAATTATACACCAAATAGGCTAACATTGAAATTATATGCAATTTAGCTTAAAAATACCAAATGTGATTATAAAAATGAATAAACTAATATATTAACAACATTTTGGTATCAATATAGAAATTAAATGAATAAATCATCATAACAATAATTTAGGAAATAATTATTGGAGATTTTATGAATAAAAAGGGAGAATAAATCAATTTAAACCCTTAAAATTATGGGAAAATTTATAAAAATCTTGTGCATGCTTATATATGTTATTTTGAAGATATTTATGCATATTTAAAAATATATAGAGAAAAATTGGGTATCAACATCGTTAGTCTTCACTACGTGCCCGTGTCTACTATTTCTGATTGAGGTACGCAGTTTACCTCGCATTTCTGGAGGGCGGTACAACATGAGTTGGGCATGCAGGCTGAGTGGAGCACATCATTTCATGCTCAGATGGACGGACAGTCCGAGCGCACTATTTATAAATTGGAGGATATGCTCCGTGCTTGTGTTATAGACTTCGGAGCTATTTGAGATCCGTTCTTGCCACTTGCGGATTTTTCCTACAACAACAACTACCAGTCGAGCATTCAGATGGCTCCCAATGAGGCATTATACAATAAGCAGTGCCGTTCGCCAGTTGGATGGATCAAGATAAGGGAGGCTCAGTTATTAGGTACAAATTTGGTACATGATGCGTTGGTTAAGGTCAAGATTATTTAGGAACGACTTCGCATAGCTCAGTCCAGGCAGAAGGGTTATGCCGACCGTAGAGTTTGTGATGTTGCATTCATGGTCGGAGAGAGGGTATTGATCCGAGTTTCACCCATGAAGGGTGTGACAAGGTTCGGAAAGAAGGGAAAGTTGAGACCTATGTATATCGGACCTTTTGAGATTCTTCAGAGAGTGGGTGAGGTGGCTTACAAGCTCGCATTGCCACCTAGTTTATCAGCAGTTCATCCGGTGTTCCATGTGTCCATGCTCCAAAAGTATTATGGTGATCTGTCTCATGTGTTAGATTTTAGCTTGATCCAGTTGGACAAGGATTTGGCTTATGAGGAGGAGCTGGTGGCTATTCTAGCCCGGCAGGTTCGTCAGTTAAGATCTAAGAGTTATCCTTCAGTTCGACTGCAGTTTAAGCTTAAGCTAAATTGTATTCAAATTTAGAAAGGGGTCATTCTTTTTGGAACGGACCAAAAAAGAAATAGGTTCACATAAACTAGAATAGAGGGAATACTATATTTATGACTTGTATGTCAAATTTGGTGAGAAATGGAGTTGGCTTGACGTGATTAGGATGTCCAATTGTTAAAATAGAAGTCCATGAGTTTTCTTGAAAATTTTATTTGATTTGGTGTCTGATTCGTAGTTCTAGGTATTATTTTGGCAATTTGATCGCGCGAGCAAGTTTGTATGATGTTTTTAGACTTGTGTGAATGTTTGGTTTGGAGCCCGAGGGCTCGGGTGAGTTTTGAATAGGCTACAGAGTCAGTTTTGGACTTAGGAAAGTGTTGGTGTGCATCAGTTCTGGTGCATGCTTCATACCTCACAGATGCGAGGTAAGGCTTCGCATTTGTGATCTCTATCAAGTTCACATTTGCGAGCTACTCCATCGTATTTGCGAAGAGGGGTGGTTCAGCACTGAGTTCACATTTGCGATTAATGGATCACAATTGCGAGAAGGCCACTGTTTGCAATTGCGAACAAGTCAATGCAATTGCGATGATAGTAGAAACTGTGGGACTTCGTATTTGCGAAGAAAAGCTTGCATTTGCGGGATTCGCAATTGCGACATCTGCAACTAGTCAAGTAGCTGAAAAACAAGACTTTCTCTCATTCTTCAAATTTTCAAAACAAGAAAAGCCTAGAGGCGATTTTTCCTAGAGCCCTTCTTCCTTAATTCATTGGTAAGTGATTCTAACCTATTTTCTTTCAATCTATCATTACATTTCATAAGATTTCAACCTATAATATAGTGTTTTTATGGTGAAAATTAAGGGTTTGGGTAGAGTTAGAAATTTGTTTAAAATTATAATTTAGACCTCAAATGGAGGTCGGATTTCAAAACAAATTACATAACCAGGCTTGGAGGTGAATGGGTAATAAGGTTTTGGTCCAAATTTTGGGTTTGGACCAAGTGGGTCGGGGAGTTGACTTTTGTTGACTTTTTTAATAATAACCTAAATTGAATCTTTTGCAATTGTGGGTAGTTTATAAGGCTTAATTCGAATAATTTGGTTGGCAATTTGCTTGATTTTATTGGTTCGAAGGCTTGTTTGAAAGGCAAAACTGTGATTGAGCTTTGAGTTGATCTTTGGATCGAGGTAAGTATTGCGGTTAACTTTGACTTGAGGGATTAGGACTTGTTTGCCTATTTTATACATGTTTAGATGTTGGGTACACGTATATGTGAAGTGACGAGTACTTATGCGTTGTTGTTGGGTTAAAGCATGTGGGTAAGACTTGTTCCTTGTAATTTATTACCTACTTTGATCATGTTATCCATGCCAATTTGACTAGTTACTTACCAAATTAATCGTTCTTTCCGCGTTTATGGGCATTCTATTATAATTAAGTATTGTTTCTAAAGTTGAGGTTGGTATTGTGGAACCATTTTGACGTAAGGCTTGTTCGTTCTATCTCCCTATTGTTATATGTTCATTGTTATATGGTAAGGGAGGCTGTTAATACATGAAGGGTGATGCCGTGCTACATTTTGAGAGTTAACGCACTGTCACGATCCAAAATCTATTAAAGACCATGATGGCGCTGGACACCACTATCAAACAAGCCAACACTAAATAGTTAATTTGCTTCTCATTTTAATATTCTTGAAATCGTAATTTCCTTCAATTAAATAATAAAAGATGGACTTGACAAAGTAAATAAAAATATTTTTAACAATTTTAATACTGAACAACCCATGATCACCCCAAAACCAAGTGTCACAAATGCATGGGCATCAACTACGAAAAATAAAATAAAATACAGCATCCGTTCTAGAATACAAATTTGGTCAGGAAAAAAAATATGAATACACTGAAGGAGACTCTGCTGGTTGCGGATCGTAACATAAGATGCAACTCACCCTTGTCCCCATATCAACCGCACCACTGCATCCACAAAGGCCACTATACATATATGCACTTGCACAACAAAACATGCAGCAAATGTAGCATGAATACGCAAAGCAACGCGTAACCAGTCTAACCTCGAAGAGGTAGTGACTGGGGTCGACTCTGACACTTACTAGGGTCTATAAACAAAATACCAATGTTAAAATTTAAGCATGGATAATATAGAACGGCTGTGAACTCAATATCACGAAGTAGGTAACCATTTCTTTCATGAATAAGAAATTTCCAAATTTATTTGTCATCATTTATCATTTTGTATCTCAGGACAATGAAGAAGTATCAATTATTATCAATTTTAAAGCAACCAATACAATCATACGCAAATCATGCCGAGGTCATATGGCCCGCTCCAACATATAAATATAAATCGTGCACTATTGAGGGTCGCACAACACGAATCATAGATGCATCTATTTAACCTGCTGAGGCGAACGACCAGCTCCCATGAGAGTAGTGGAAATTTATCCCACTCGTGGAATACAATTGCGACGCAGTTACACATAGATTTCTTAAGTTATTATAATATTCCTTAATTTCTTTTCGAAAATACGAAGTTTAAATGGAAACTTTTAAAATCTTAAATTCTTCAATTTCAATTCTTTTCAAGATAATTAATACGCAACCACAATCTTACTTCTTCTCAAGGCAAACAATAACATAAATCGAATAACAATATCAACAAGGCATGATGTAAACCTAAAACTACCCAGACATAAGCATAGATAGTAGCTCTGTACGGACTATCATCACCTCGTGCGTACGTATCCCTTCTCCCTCCCACCCCACACATAAATATAGGCACATATTAATTTAGTTTACCTATTGGGTTAATTATCTCTTAAGAGGTTAGAAAGGATACTTACCTCGCCCCGAAGTTCCATAACCGCTCCCAAGTCACTCAAGCAACTCAAATCGATGCTCAACGGTCCAAAACTAGTCAATAAATGAGCAAATCCATAAATATATACTCTAATACTCATAATAATCCTATTTACACCAATTTTTAACTCCGTTCGAAAAGTCGATAAAAAGCACCCTCGGGTCCACGTGCCCGGATTTCAAAAATTTTTGAAGATAAACATTACCCATAACACCACAAACTCAAATATATAATTTATTCCAAATTTCATGTACAATTTCGTGGTCAAAATTCAAAAATATAAATTTTAGGTTTTTCTTCAAAACCCCAAATCTCTACAATTTTCATGCTTGAATCTATATAAAATCCATGTATTTAACTTGGTATAGGTTGGAATTACTTACCGTGTGATGGATGCTGGACATGGTGCTAAAAAATTACTCCAAGATCGTCCAAGAATGAAGAATGAGGAAAACTGCTCAAACCCCCGCTTTAAACACTCACTGCCCAGCGATCTTCGCGCCCGCGGCCAATCCTTCATGCCCGCAACATCGCACCCGCGGCAAAATCCTTCGCACCTATGGTGCCCGCGCTTGCGATGGATTTTTGTACCTGTAGCTTTGCACCCAAAGCCAAATTCTTCACTCCCGCGGTGCCTAGCTAGCCCATTCATTTTAGCTTTTACGATTCATGCCCTGCTTCTGCGAGCTCGCACCTGCGGCTCTCCAAGCACAGGTACGATCGCACCAAAAGCTGGGAGCTTCAATTGATGCTCTCCAAGTCCAAACTTGGTCCGAACCTCGTCTGATTATCACCCGAGGCCTCGGGGCCTGCCCGAACATACCAACAAGTTTCAAATCATAAAACAGGCTCACTCGACCCTCAGAATGCGTAAAACTACATCAAAACTAAAAATCATACCTCAAACAAAATTGATTCAACTTAGAAATTTCAAATTCTTCAAACTTACTATGAACGCGCTGAAACATAATTAAACTACTCGGAATGACACCAAATTTCGCGTGCAAGTCCTAAATAACATTAAGGACCTACTCCAACTTCCAGAATCAGAATTCGGACCAGATATCAAAAAGTCCACTCCTGGTCAAACTTCTTTAAAACTTTCAAATTTCTAATTTTTACCAAATGATTCTGAAATGACCTTAGGACCTCCAAATTAACATCCGGACGCGCTCCTAAGATCAAAATTACCATACGGATCTATCTCCAGGCTCGTAATACCAAATGGATGTCGATAACATTGAAATGCACTTCAATTCAAATTTATGGATTCCTACCAAAATGCTAACTTTCCACAGTAGGCGTCGAAATATTCTCGGGTCATCCAAAACCCGATCCGGACATACGCCTATGCTCAAAAAAATAATCTTAGTCTATTTTTCGAACTTAATCTTCCGAAATGAGAATTTTCTTTCCAAATCAACTCCAAACTTCCTGATTTTCAATTCCGACCACGCGTACAAGCCATAATACCTGAATTGAAGCTACTCATGGCCTCGAACAGCCAATCGATGCGTTATAAATCAAAATGACCGATCGAATCGTTATATGCATGAAGGGTACTGTCGTGCCGTGTCTATTGATTTATGTTAAAAGTGAGAGCAAAAGCACGAAGGGTGATGTCGTGACGTATTATTAATTCATTGTGAGGTTGAGAGTAAAAGCACGAAGGGTGATGTTGTTCAGTTTTGTTTATTGTGTTTATTCGTTTCAATGGTTAAAGGCATATTGACTATTCTGGTTATCATTTCCCGTTCTAATTATCGTATCATGTACCCCCTTCGCATGTCCCCTCCCCAATAGCATGTTTAGCTTTTATTTGTTGTTGTCTTATACGTATATTGTTATCTGCACGGGTTATTTACGTATGTCTTGTCATAGCCTTGTCACTATTTTATCTATGTTAGACTCGACACTTACGAGTACATGGGGTTGGTTGTACTCATACTACATTCTGCACTTATTGAGCCGATTTTGGTGTTGATCCCAGTTGCCCGTGAGGTGCATTATCTCGGATCAGCTGACTTGGAGACTCAATGTAGATCTTCCAGCGTCCACAAACCTTGAAGTCCCCTTCCATTTTTCCCTTATTTACTGCTCTTTTCATTCGAGACAGTTGTATTATTTCAGATCTGTTGTTAGAAATTCTAGAAGCTTATGAATTGTGACTCCAGATCCAGGTTGTATCAGATATTATTGGCTTCTATGTTATTCTACATTCAGTTTTAGTTTTGTTTCGACTTAGTTGATTTTGTTTATTAAAATTGGCTTATAAATCATCTAACGTTTGTTTGCCTAGCAAGTGAAATTAGACGTCACGGTCCCGAAAGTGAAAATTCCGGGCCGTGACAATTTTCTTGCAATTTTGAGAGGAAAAAAAAAATCTGAAAAACAGAATTAAATTTTAAGGGAAGGAGAAAATTTTCTTAGAAAAATAGTCTGCAATAAGCTTTAGAAAATAACGCTTTGAAGAGGTTTCAAATCTGCGGTTTCTTCAAAGAGTCTGAAGTTTTTGGCTTCAAATTTTCTGATTATTTCTGGGGTTAGAGCTCAGAATCAACATGCATGTTACTGTTGTTGTTCATATAGTTCATGAGCTTCATTTAGCATTTGCTTTCAGTTATTACTTTAGCTTGTTTTTCTACACCTTAAGGTTCTTTTCTTCACTAAAATGTAGATTCCTATTATTTTCTGAATGAAGAATGACTTGAAAGAATAAGTTCTACTTGAATATATGTTGATCGGTGTTTGATTCACGACGTGTTTGATGAATAATTATTTTTTTGAGTGTTGAAATCACTGTTAAGTATTGCTATATTCAGTGTAATTGTAAAAGGCCAAAACATGATTGAGGTCATTGGGCCAGACTTACTTTCAGAACCCAAAGACTTGGTTACGAACAGAGTTGTCTATACCCGTTTTTTGTGTCACGTATTCACTTGTGCCTGCTTTGCAAAAATAATTGCAAGCATACCCGCTTTTCGTATAACTTCAGCATACGGGGCTGAAGTAGTAAACGCAATCACGCAAAACTTTAGCATTCTAGTAGTCGGGCCTGAAGCTCAGTTCTAGAGATGATGTTTTTGTTTTTGAAACTGACGAACTTCAGCTCTAGAGCTGAAGTTTTTGTTTTTGTAACTGGAGAACTTCAGCTCTAGAGCTGAAGTTTTTATTTTGTAAAACTGAAGTTTTTGTTTTTGAAACTGGCAAACTTCAGCTCTAGAGCTGAAGTTTTTGTTTTTGTAACAAGCAAACTTCACCTCTAGAGCTGAAGTTTTTATTTTTGTAACTAGCAAACTTCACCTCTAGAGCTGAAATAACTTCAGCTCTAGAGATGAAGTTTTTGTTTTTGATACTGACGAACTTCAGCTCTAGAGCTGAAGTTTTTATTTTGTAAGCGTCAAACTTCAGCTCTAGAGCTGAAGTTTTTATTTTGTAAGCGTCAAACTTCAGCTCTAGAGCTGAAGTTTTCTTGGTTTATACAATTTCTGATCTGGAATGAAGCTATTCTTACTCAATGTAATATAGGGTCAAGGTTTGTTCATTTCCCTATTCAATTTACTTTCAACATTGTTGCTTAATTATTTAAAATCTTGCCCATACATTTGAGCTCATATCATTAAGTGGAAACGTATTATCTTCTGTATCCAACTGTTGACAGATGAGGTTTTTCACTGCTTTTATATCATTTTGGGATGGAAAATATAATGTTTAATTTTCTTCATATGCTAATAGTTCAGTAAATATTAGTACAATAACGCTACTAGAATGTATAGTAAAATGGCTTCTGAGGAATTGACTGAAGCCGCAGAAGGAGAGATATTGTAAAACCCCGTAAATTCTTTTATGTAAGGTCCCGTGAAATTTTGCTCAAAAACACGAGATCTCGTAGAGCCAATTAGAAATATATGTTAAAAATTCATAAAACTTCTTCGGTTCGGACCCTTTGGGTTGATCTATGTGTTAGGAAGTTAAGGAAAAATATTTATTTCAAAAGAGCGTGTTTCTGCGGTCCATTATGTGATCGCATAATAGCTATGCGGATCGCATAGTCACCGCAGAGTAAAGCAGTGTGTTGGTCAATTTTGAGGTTAACTATGTGGCCAATTATGCGATCGCGTACTCGATATGCGAGTCGTATAGTCGTCACGTAATCCCTTTAGGATTTTTGCAAGGAGCAGTTCTGCGGTGCATTATGCGACCGCAGAACAGGTATGCAGACCGCATTCTTGTCGCATACCCTGTCAGTGTGTTCAGTTTTTGGGACCATTTTTGCGGTCCATTTTGCGGACCGCATGTCCATTATGCGATCGCAAATGTGATCGCAGATCTGTTCTGGGGCTCCAAATTTTTAATTTTTTTACCCTATCCATGTCAATATATTATATGTTACCCTTCATTTTTGGCCTATTTTCTGATACATTTAGAAAGAGAGAGGGTCCTAGAGGGAGAAGGGTTTATTCATCATCATTTGTCCTAAGATCTTGCTTAGACCTTGAAGATTTGTCAAGGAAGTCACCTAGGTCTTCTTCCTAAGAGGTAAGGTTCTGTAACCCAAGCTCTAAATTACTAGATATAATCAAGATAGACCACTAGAAGGATAATCCATGGGGATGGGAGTGGATATCTTGCATGCATAAGTTTTTAATTATTTGGTGAGGTCTTGAGCTAAGGATGGGATGAGGGATGGTAGTTGTCACGGGGGCATTTTCTGTCCGTCGAAACACTGCCCGTTGTGCGGCAGTCAAGTCCCCACTTGACATCAGCTTCGCCCAATTTTAATATAGGATTCGAGGTTTATACTTAGAATAATTCAAGGCAACAGAAATAAAGAAGGAGACAAGCAGATTTACGGGAAACCCTTTTTCCAACCTTTTATAAAATGAATTACAAAGGAAATTTCCGAGTTCGGCAAGGTGCTGCCACCCTTGGAGGGCACCAACTCACAAAATAGCCTGTAAATGCACAAATCAGCCCCATAAACGCCCCCGTCTAAGGCCACTCGTGATGCCCCTCAATTGGCAAGGCAATGGCACATATTTTGCCATGCTCAAGACATAAAATAGAAAACCCTATGCCTATTTGATAGACTATTTCCCTCCTTAGGTACTTAGCCCATTTTAAGGCTGCTAACACACATTTATATAGTGTAGTCAGCCCAAAATTAGTTCCTATGTTCAGTTGACATCCCCCAACTGATAGGACATGATCCCCATGATCAAAAACATGTGGAACATGCCTAGAACATGCCCCAAAAACGTGCAAACACTCAGCATATTTTCAGCACATTTGGACAAGGGTAGTTGTAACCGCCCAACTGCATCATGTGCACAGCATGTGCGCATTTCCTAGCCAGTTGCTGCCCCAATTTTGTGCCTAGGCTTGGACTAGACCAATGCCATTGTATCCAGCTGCATTGTGCCATAAATTTCCTTGCCATCACCCACGAACTTGGCTCGTTCGCCGCAACTTCAATGCCATGACAAATTTGCCCGCGCGCAGTCTTTCCGTTGCACATTTGCTTGTCCTTGTCAAGTCGCCCCTACTTGATCAAGTCTGCCCCTTTGCCAATGCTATGTCAATTTTAGCATCAAGTCACCAAGCCTTGATGTCTTTCCCTTTGCCGAGTCATTTGCCCATAATTAACTTAGGTGCCCGCCCGCTCACCTATGTCATGGCAACACCACATTGCCAATGCTGCTGCCTTGGCACTAAGCTAACCCATTTTAGCGCCGAGGTCTTTCCTGTTTTGCCTTGTCAAGCATCCGTTAAGCTCGCCTAGTTCCGTCAAGGTCTTGGCCTTTGCTTGCAAACAACCCCTTTATATTTTTGATATAGTCCGTCACACCAAAGCCCTCAAATAGAATCGTAGTCCGTCACACTTTCCCTTGCAACAGTTTGTTGCCATCAACAACACCCGCATTGTATTGCATGTTGATTTTCCTCGCGCATAAGGCTAATGGCATGGCCATCATGCCAAAATCCTTGCCACTACCATGCCGCTTGGCGATCAGCTTTGTCAAGGGTCTAACAAACCACCCAAACCAGTTAAATTTGACGCCCTCGTCGAATAGATCCCAACACATGCTGCCATTTTTGCCAAGACGTCACAAGTTCAGAACGCGTTTGAGAATACGTTGTCCTTGCCCTCAAGTGCAACGTTTTTGTTTTCTCATTGCATTTCCTGATCCATCAATCCCACGGTAAATTCAGCACTCCAACTTACTGATTTGAAAGAACCCACACTGATTTTTGGCACCCACAAACTCGAAATTTTCTGCATCACTGCCTTTCTTGCCTTTTCTGAATTTTCCAAGCCAAGACAGTCCCTCCACGAACAAGCAAATTGACCCCTTGTCGTGCAGACTCGTTCATGCCCGTCTTGACCTCGTCACTAACCTGGCCCACTCTGATACCAGTTGTCACGGGTGCATTTTCTGTCCGTCGAAACACTGCCCATTGTGCGGCAGTCAAGTCCCCACTTGACATCAGCCTTCGCCCAATTTTAATATCGGATTCGAGGTTTATACTTAGAATAATTCAAGGCAACAGAAATAAAGAAGGAGACAAGCAGATTTACGGGAAACCCTTTTCCCAAACTTTTATAAAATGAATTACAAAGGAAATTTCCGAGTTCGGCAAGGTGCTGTCACCCTAGGCAGGCACCAACTCACAAAATACCCAACAAATGCACAAATCAGCCCCATAAACGCCCCCGTCTAAGGCCACTCGTGTTGCCCCTCAATTGGCAAGGCAATGGCACATATTTTGCTATGTTCAAGCCATAAAATAGACAACCCTATGCCTATTTGATAGACTATTTCCCTCCATACGTACTTATCCCATTTTAAGGCTTCTAACACACATTTGTATAGTGTAGTCAGCCCAAAATTAGTTCCTATGTTCAGTTGACATACCCCAACTGATAGGACATGATCCCCATGATCAAAAATGTGTGGAACATGCCTAGAACATACCCCAAAAAAGTGCAAACAATCAGCATATTTTTAGCATATTTGGACAAGGGTAGTTGTAACCGCCCAACTGCATCATATGCACAGCATGTGCGCATTTCCTGGCCAGCTGCTACCCCAATTTCGTGCCTAGGCTTGGACCGGCGCAATGCCATTGTATCCAGCTGCATTGTGCCATAAATTTCCTTACCATCGCCCACGAACTTAGCCATGTCGCTGCAACTTCAATGCCATGACAAATCTTCCCGCGCGCAGCCTTTCCGTTGCACATTTGCTTGTCCTTGTAAAGTCGCCCCTACTTGATCAAGTCTACCTCTTTGCCAATGCTATGCTGATTTTAGCATCAAGTCACCAAACCTTGATGCCCTTCCCTTTGCTGAGTCATTAACCCATAATTAACTTAGGTGCCAGCCCACTCACCTAAGTCATGGCAACACCATATTGCCAATGCTACTGCCTTGGCACTAAGCTGCCCTATTTTAGCGCCGAGGTCTTTCCTGTTTTGCCTTGTCAAGCATCCGTTAAGCCCGCCTAGTTCCGTCAAGGTCTTGGCCTTTGCTTGCAAACAGCCCCTTTATATTTTTGATGTAGTCCGTCACACCGAAGCCCTCAAATAGAAGCGTAGTCTGTCACACTTGCCCTTGCAACATTTTGTTGCCATCGACAACACCCGCATTGTCTTCCATGTTGATTTTCCTCGTGCATAAGCCCAATGGAAAGGCCATCATGCCAAAATCCTTTCCACTACCGCGCCGCTTGCCGATCAGCTTTGTCAAGGGTCTAACAAACCACCCCAACCAGTTGAATTCGACACCCTCGTCGAATAGATCCCAACATATGCTGCCATTTTTGCCAAGACGTCACAAGTTCAGTACTCGTTTGAGAATACGTTGTCCTTGCCCTCAAGTGCAACGTTTTTGTTTTATCATTGCATTTCCTGATCCTTAAATCCCACAGCAAATTTAGCACGCCAACTGACTGATATGAAAGAACCCACTCTGATTTTTGGCACCCACAAACTCGAACTTTTCTGCATCACTGCCTTCCTTGCCTTTTCTGAATTTTCCAAGCCAAGACAGTCCCTCCATGAACAAGCAAATTGACCCCTTGTCGTGCAGACTTGTTCATGTCCGTCTCGACCTCGTCACAAACCTGGCCCGCTCTAATACCAGTTGTCACGGGGCATTTTCTGTCCGTCGAAATACTGCCCATTGTGCGGCAGTCAAGTCCCCACTTGACATCAGCCTTCGCCCAATTTTAATTTTGGATTCGAGGTTTGTACGTAGAATAATTCAAGGTAAAATAAATAAAGAAGGAGACAAGAAAATTTATGGGAAACCCTTTTTCCAACCTTTTATAAAATGACGAGTTCGGCAAGGTGCTGCCACCCTTGGCAGGCACCAACTCACAAAATAGCCTGCAAATGCACGAATCAGCCCCATAAAAGCCCCTGTCTAAGGCCACTCGTGCTTCCCCTCAATTGGCAAGGCAATGGCACATATGTTGCCATGCTCAAGCCATAAAATAGACAACCCTATGCCTATTTGATAGACTATTTTCCTCCCTAGGTACTTAGCCCGTTTTAAGGCTGCTAACACACATTTATATAGCGTAGTCATCCCAAAATTAGTTCCTATGTTCAATTGACATCCCCCAACTGATAGGACATGATCCCCATGATAAAAAAACGTGTGGAACATGCCTAGAACATGCCCCAAAAACGTGCAAACACTTAGCATATTTTCTGCACATTTGGACAAGGGTAGTTGTAACCGCCCAACTGCATCATGTGCACTGCATGTGCGCATTTCCTGGCTAGTTGCTGCCCAAATTTCGTGCCTAGGCTAGGACCAGCCCAATGCCATTGTATCCAGCTGCATTGTGCCATAAATTTCCTTACCATCTCCCACGAACTTGGCCCGATCGCTGCAACTTCAATGCCATGACAAATCTGCCCGTGCAGCCTTTCCGTTGCACATTTGCTTGTCATTGTCAAGTCGCCCCTACTTGATCAAGTCTGCCCCTTTGCCAATGCTATGCTGATTTTAGCATCAAGTCACCAAGCCTTGATGTCCTTCCCTTTGCCGAGTCATTTGCCCATAATTAACTTAGGTGCCCGCCCGCTCACCTAAGTCATGGCAACACCACATTACCAATGCTGCTGCCTTGGCACTAAGCTGACCCATTTTAGCGTCGAGGTCTTTCCTGTTTTTCCTTGTCAAGCATCCGTTAAGCTCGCCTAGTTCCGTCAAGGTCTTGGCCTTTGCTTGCAAACAACCCCTTTATATTTTTTATGTAGTCTGTCACACCAAAGCCCTCAAATAGAATCGTAGTCCGTCACACTTTCCCTTGCAACAATTTATTGCCATCGACAACACCCGCATTGTATTGCATGTTGATTTTCCTCGCGCATAAGGCTAATGGCATGGCCATCATGTCAAAATCCTTGCCACTACCACGCCGCTTGCCGATCAGCTTTGTCAAGGGTCTAACAAACCATCCCAACCGGTTGAATTTGACGCCCTCGTCGAATAGATCCCAACACATGCTGCCATTTTTGCCAAGACGTCACAAGTTCATAACCCGTTTGAGAATACGTTGTCTGTGCCCTCAAGTGCAACATTTTTGTTTTCTCATTGCAGTTCCTGATCCGTCAATCCCACAGTAAATTCAGCATGCCAACATACTGATTTGAAAGAACCAACACAGATTTTTGGCACCCACAAACTCGAAATTTTCTGCATCACTGCCTTCCTTGCCTTTTCTGAATTTTCCAAGCCAAGACAGTCTCTCCACGAACAAGCAAATTGACCCCTTGTCGTGCAGACACGTTCATGCCCGTCTCGACATCGTCATGAACCTGGCCCGCTCTGAGACCAGTTGTCACGGGGGCATTCTCTGTCCGTCGAAACACTACCCGTTGTGCGGTAGTCAAGTCCCCACTTGACATCAGCCTTCGTATCGAATTCGAGGTTTATACTTAGAATAATTCAAGGCAACAGAAATAAAGAAAGAGACGAGCAGATTTACGGGAAACCCTTTTCCCAACCTTTTATAAAATAAATTACAAAGGAAATTTCTGAGTTCGGCAAGGTGCTGCCACCCTTGGCAGGCACCAACTCATAAAATAGCCAACAAATGCACAAATCAGCCCCATAAACGCCCCCGTCTAAGACCACTCGTGCTGCCCCTCAATTGGCAAGGCAATGGCACATATTTTGCCATGTTCAAGCAATAAAATAGACAACCCTATTCCTATTTGATAGACTATTTCTCTCCCTACGTACTTATCCCATTTTAAGGCTTCTAACACACGTTTGTACAATGTAGTCAGCCCAAAATTAGTTCCTATGTTCAGTTGACATCCCCCAACTGATAGGACATGATACCCATGATCAAAAACGTGTGGAACATGCCTAGAACATGCCCCAAAAAAGTTCAAACACTCAGCATATTTTCAGCACATTTGGACAAGGGTAGTTGTAATCGCCCAACTGCATCATATGCACAGCATGTGCGCATTTCCTAGCCAGCTGCTGCCCCAATTTCGTGCCTAGGCTTGGACCAGCCCAATGCCATTGTATCCAGCTGCATTGTGCCATAAATTTCCTTACCATCGCCCACGAAATTAGCCCTGTCGCTGCAACTTCAATGCCATGACAAATCTTCTCGCGCGCAGCCTTTCCGTTGCACATTTGCTTGTCCTTGTCAAGTCGCCCTTACTTGATCAAGTCTACCTCTTTACCAATGCTATGCTGATTTTAGCATCAAGTCACCAACCCTTGATGTCCTTCCCTTTGCTGAGTCATTAACCCATAATTAACTTAGGTGCCAGCCCGCTCACCTAAGTCATGGCAACACCATATTGCCAATGCTACTGCCTTGGCACTAAGCTGCCCTATTTTAGCGCCGAGGTCTTTCCTGTTTTGCCTTGTCAAGCATCCGTTAAGCCCGCCTAGCTCCGTCAAGGTCTTGGCCTTTGCTTGCAAACAGCCCCTTTATATTTTTGATGTAGTCCGTCACACCAAAGCCCTCAAATAGAAGCGTAGTCCGTCACACTTGCCCTTGCAACAGTTTGTTGCCATCGACAACACCCGCATTGTCTTGCATGTTGATTTTCCTCGTGCATAAGCCCAATGGAAAGGCCATCATGCCAAAATCCTTTCCACTTGCGCGCCGCTTGCCGATCAGCTTTGTCAAGGGTCTAACAAACCACCCCAACCAGTTGAATTCGACGCCCTCGTCGAATAGATCCCAACACATGCTGCCATTTTTGCCAAGATGTTACAAGTTCAGCACCCGTTTGAGAATATGTTGTCCTTGCCCTCAAGTGCAATGTTTTTGTTTTATCATTGCATTTCCTGATCCGTAAATCCCACAGCAAATTCAGCACGCCAACTGACTAATATGAAAGAACCCACACTGATTTTTGGCACCCACAAACTCGAAATTTTCTGCATCACTGCCTTCCTTGCCCTTTCTGAATTTTCCAAGCCAAGATAGTCCCTCCATGAACAAGCAAATTGACCCCTTGTCGTGCAGACTCGTTCATGTCCATCTCGACCTCGTCACAAACTTGGCCCGCTCTGATACCAGTTGTCACGGGAGCATTTTCTGTCCGTCGAAACACTACCCGTTGGGCGGCAGTCAAGTCCTCACTTGACATCAGCCTTCGCCTAATTTTAATATTGGATTCGAGGTTTGTACTTAGAATAATTCAAGGCAACAAAAATAAAGATGGAGATAAGCAGATTTACGGGAAATCCTTTTTTCAACCTTTTAAAAAATGAATTACAAAGGAAATTTCCGAGTTCGGCAAGGTGCTGCCACCCTTGGCAGGCACCAACTTAGAAAATAGCATGCAAATGCACAAATCAGCCCCATAAACGCCCCCGTCTAAGGCCACTCGTGTTGCCCCTCAATTGGCAAGGCAATGGCACATATTTTGCCATGCTCAAGCCATAAAATAGACAACCCTATGCCTATTTGATAGACTATTTCCTTCCCTAGGTACTTAGCCCGTTTTAAGGCTGCTAACACACATTTATATAGTGAAGTTAGCACAAAATTAGTTCCTATGTTGAGTTGACATCCCCCCAACTGATAGGACATGATCCCCATGATCAAAAACGTGTGGAACATGCCTAGAACATGCCATAAAAACGTGCAAACACTTAGCATATTTTCAGCACATTTGGACAAGGGTAGTTGTAACCGCCCAACTGCATCATATGCACAGCATGTGCACATTTCCTGGCCAGCTACTGCCCCAATTTCGTGCCTAGGCTTAGACCAGCCCAATGCCATTGTATCCAGCTGCATTGTGCCATAAATTTCCTTACCATCGCCTACGAACTAGGCCCGGTCGCCGCAACTTCAATGCCTTGACAAATCTGCCCGCTCGCAACCTTTCCGTTGCACATTTGCTTGTCCTTGTCAAGTCGCCCCTACTTGATCAAGTCTGCCCCTTTGCCAATGCTATGCTGATTTTAGCATCAAGTCACCAACCCTTGATGCCCTTCCCTTTGCCGAGTCATTTTCCCACAATTAACTTAGGTGCCAACCCGCTCACCTAAGTCATGGCAACACCACATTGCCAATGCTGCTGCCTTGGCACTAAGCTGCCCCATTTTAGCGCCGAGGTATTTCCTGTTTTGCCTTGTCAAGCATCCGTTCAGCCCGCCTAGTTCCGTCAAGGTCTTGGCCTTTGCTTGCAAACAGCCCCTTTATATTTTTGATGTAGTCCATCACACCAAAGCCCTCAAATAGAAGCGTAGTCCGTCACACTTGCCCTTGAAACAGTTTGTTTCCATCGACAACACCTGCATTGTCTTGCATGTTGATTTTCCTCGCGCATAAGGCCAATGCAAGGCCATCATGCCAAAGTCCTTGCCACTACCGCGCTGCTTGCCGATCAGCTTTGTCATGGGTCTAACAGTAGGCTCTTTCACAAAATGGTTTTTTAAAAGCATAGTGCACACTTAGTGTTTGAGAATATGCTCAAGTGATCTAGAACTATGATCACCTCTCTAATTTGTGGTTCAATTTGTTATGTTCCCAAAAGATTGACGTTGCTAAGAGTCTCGGAGTATAGTGGGACTTAAGGAAAGCTCAATCGAGGTATGTAGGCTAAACTTTCTCTCTCGGAAGTAGATTCCATATTGTCTTTGTAAGTTAAGTGAGGGTTGTCTACAAAATGATATAGCCTTGAATCACTTTTTAAATGAAGATTAGTATATTAATTGGGTGAGAAGAAATCGTTCTGCTTAACGCTCCTAGTTGCTCTATGTGTATTAAATGCCTTGATTGAACATGTCTACTTGTTGATAACCTGTAAAGATGTATGAAAATGAATCGTATGAGGAAAAGTGAAACAATTATGAAATAAGCCTTGACCCAATCTTTATGAACTAACTTTAAAAAATAAAATAGAACGGCCTAAAGGTCTTATACCCGAATTATGCCCCTAAGTGGTTGTTGTAGATAATGCTTTGCCTTATAAGTACCTTTAATGTAATATGAGTTCTTACACATTATGATGCTGAAATTGTGCTTTTGTTATGTTGGAAAAAGGGGTAATTCAAGAGTAATTGAGGTGATTGTTTGCTTATAACTTCAATATGTATTTCAATTGTTGATTGACATGTCCCTCTTTGGGAAGAATGCCTTGTGTTTGATGACTCTATTACTATTGAACTCAAAAATATTTGACTCCCGAAATATTTGGTACATTGATATTGGTTGGCGATCCTCGGAAATAAAGGATATGAAAATGTGTAAAAACAAATGCGGCCTTCGTTCCATGAAAAAGATGAACCTTGTGAAAGTCCCAAAGGGCCAAAGAGATATTGTTATCGGGAGAGATTTTGAACACTAATAAGAACTATAAAATGTGAAAAGTATTAAGGTAAGCATGGTTGTATTTATTCTATATTTGTATACTTGTATTTATACTACACTTGTGAGAAATATTAAATCGAAACAAAATATTTTGGGAGTATAATTAGCTAGACCGAGGAAGGGTGGGTCATAAGGCCCACACCTGAAACTACACGTGCCTGTGTAGGAGTGGAGTGTGATTTGGGACGAAAGTAAAATATTGGTAAAATTATGACTATTCTCCCAAAGTGGGATGAAACTAATACCTGTGAATTGGAAAAGGAAAAGCCAACCCACACGGCATATGTGGGAAGGCGGCCTAGCTGATCGAGTGGAGATCAGACTCCATATTGCGCACATGGTGGTACTACTTTTGTGACAACTTTCTTTCGCATCATAATGTCAAACCACATCGTCCGTGGGGAAATGTCCTAGCCGATCAAGCGTGATCGGACTCCATGCTAACAAAGACGGTGGTAATATCGGTGCTAGTGATCTCCCAACCAAATATATATATATATATATATATATATATANAAATGAAGGTTAGTATCTTAATTGGGTGAGAAGAATTCAATTTGTTTAATGCCCCTATTTGCTCTTATGTGTACTAAATGCCTTGATTGAATGTGTCTATTTGCTGATAAACTGTAAAGATATTTGGAAATAAATCGAATGGGAAAATGTGAAACAAATTATGAAATAAGCCTCGACCCAACTGTTACGAACTAGCTTCAAAAATAGAATGACCGAAAGGTCTTGTACCCGAACTAAGCCCATAAGTGGTTGTTATAGATATTACCTTGCCTTTTTAAATACATACATTACAATGCGAGTCCTTAAACATTCCGATGTTGAAATTGTACAATTGTTAAAATGGGAAAAGAATAATTTAAGGATAACTTAGGTGATTGCTTGCTTATAATTCCAGTGTGTATTTCGATTGTTGGTTGACATGTCCCTCCTTGGGAAGAATCCTTTGTGTTTGATGATTCTATTACTATTGAACTCGAATATATATATATATATATATATATATACACGTAATTTTTGAAATTTTTGGTACATTGATATTGGTTGGCGATCCTTGGAAATAAAGGAGATGAAAATGTGGAAAACCATATGCGACCTTCGTGCCATGAGAAAGTTGAACCTTGTGAAAGGCCCAAAGGGCCAAAGAGATACTGTTATCGAGAGAGACTGAGAATATTAATAAAAACTATAAAATATGAAAGGTATTGAAGTAAGCATGGTTGCATATATGTTATATTTGTATACTTGTATTTATACTATAATTGTGTGCAATATTAAATCAAATCAAAAATGTTTTTGGGAGTATCATTACCAATACCGAGGATGGGTGGGTCATAAGGCCCACACCTGAAACTACACGTGCCGGTGTAGGAGTGGAGTGTGTCTTGGGATGAAATTGAAATATTGGTGAAATTTTGACTATTTCCCTCAAAGTGGGATGAAACTAATACCTGTGAATTGGAAAAGAAAAAGCCAACCCACACGGCATATGTGGGAAGGCGGCCTAGCTGATCGGGTGGAGATCAAACTCCATGTTGTGCACATGGTAGTACTATTCTTGTGACAACTTTCTTTCGCATCATGATGTCAAACCACATTGTTCCGTTGGGAGATGTCCTAGCCGATCGGGCGTGATCGGACTCTATGTTAACAAAGACGGTGGTAATATCGGTGCTAGTGATCTCCCAACCAAATATATATATATATATATATATATATATATACATACACTATTTTCTTATTTTTAAAATCGCTATATTTCAATTGGTTATTTGGATATTATTGATTGTGACTTGTTGTTTCTACGTGTTGTCTCTGTTTATATGGGCATTCTATTTTTAAAGAAAAATTTTAGCCTTACATACTAGTGCTATTCGACGACGCTAACGTCCCTTTTGTCGGGGGTGCTGTATCGTTTTATGATACATGTGGTTCCACAGCGAGCGGCATCGGTCAGTGATAGTGGTATTCTCTTCCCAACAGATTTGGTGAGCCCCACTCCATCCCGGGGCCATGTCATATATATTTTGTTCATTTTCTCACCACGTTTTGAGGTATAGCCGGAGCCTTATTGCCGGTATATCCCTATTTCTCTTCTATTGTATTTAAAGGCTCCGTAGACTTTTTGTGATGATGGTTGACGTTGGGGGTCGATACTAGGATGTTGGTATTTGATAAGCATATTTTTCATTTAACTTATAAACTTGTAATATTTTAAAAAACTATGAATGAAGTCATTAACGGAAATGAAATAAAAGTCGCTAGTGGAAGATCGCTTAGTGTTTTGATTAAACGGGATAACGTTCCCTCTTTATTCATGAACTAGTTTGGGTAGAATGAAATTTAGCAGGCTTGCTCAGTCGGGTTTACTCGGTTGAGCGTCGGTCACATTCCACAGTTTTGGGCGTGACATTTTAGTTAACTCCTACTAATTTTGAGCTTGAGAATGCAATATAATTAAATCTGATCTACATGATTATTCGAGTGGAACAAAGTTATTGGAATGCTTAGGGACAATATCGATAGTTAATCATTGAATTAGTGGATGTTACAAGGTCATCAAATGCATTTGGAGCATTTCAAGTTTCTATTCATAAGTGCTGAAATTTTGAGAATTCAATGGTATGTAACCAACTTGAAGAGTTGGAATTTAATAAGAAAAATAAGTATTTAAAATCCTAGTCTTCAGTTTGCAACGAGAAAGGATTTAGAAAACTAGGAAAAGTGGTTGGCCAGAGACAAGTGCGGACAATGAAATTAATTAAATAACAATGATAAGAAAATAATGGAAGTAATTATGAGAGACAAAGCAAGTGGGAAATAGAATGAATAAAGTTGAAGGCCAAAATGTTACTTTTGTGATGGAATAAATTAAGTGGGAAGTAATTATGAAAGACAAAAGCAAGTGAAAAATAGAATGATTAAAACTGAAGACCAAAATATTGCTTCTGTGATGGAATAAATTAGAACCCCGTGAAGGCGTGCAACTCAGCACCCAAAATTTAGAATCCACAGTTGATGTTTTTGTAGGCATTGTTTAAAGGGAGAGATTATATTATATTTGACTTGGTTTTGGGGATTAGAGAGAAGGAGCAGCTATTTACGATTAATACATCTTCAAGGTAAGAATTAAATGCATTTCTTTGATAAATTTGATTCATTTATTACATCTCTTAACCCTCCAACATCGTGGGATTCATAGATTTTAGAAAATAATCTCAAGGACATTTCAAAAAATTCAAATCTTGAAACTTTTAGGGTGTGACAAAGAGGTAATTTTTTCACTCCAATCTTATGTACCATACTCCACGGGCGTAGTAGAGTATATTTATGAAGTTAGATTCGTATTTAAACATATATTCATAAAATCCTAGAAGCTAGTCTTGAAATTGAAAAGTTGGTTGGTAAGAATGATGAATAGTGATGGGTGTTGCTTGAACGATGTTATTTTGAGTTTATAGTGGAATGACTAGATTTTATAACAAGTTTAATGAATAAGTTGGAGTTAAAATTCAAGGATTGTCCTTCAAATAATCAAATAAGGATTTTGTAAGATTGGATTTAAGAGTTAGACACTTAGTTGGTTTAGTAGGCATCGTTGTGATTCGTTCTTGAATTATGTTAGTTCTTATATGTAGATCGTGACTCATTGGCACTATTGGATCATTTGTAATAAGGTTGGAAGAAATTTGAGGTACGTTAAAACTTACTACCCTCAAAACTTTTCTCCAAACTCATGTCGAAACACGATTAAACTGAGTTTTAAAATACGAGTCCTAGATTGTTGGGACGAATGAGTTGGGATTTTACCATTCTTGCATCATGAAAGATTTAAGTGATATGAATGATATTTTCCGTAAATGTTGTATCTTAATTTAATCAAAAACTAAATAAACAAGGAATAGCACTTGTAGTATTTTGAAACTAAAATACATGAGTTGTAAAATATCTTAGATATAACTATTCTCAAATAGTTGATTTGCCTATAAATATCATCATTGATAAATGTAAAGGTTTTGGGAGTTACTTAAATTCACCGAGATTGACCTTGGACATTTTTTCTCATTAGGTCATGAAACTACACGTGTCGGTGTATGCATAGAACCTACCTTACGGTTGGGGAATACGGCAGAGTAAATCCCATTAGGGGTACTATTGTGCTACTTTATTAGCATGGCTGAGTCAATTCGTGTGGTATAATAATGAGACGACCTAAGCAACTAGGGTATATAATATTTGCCGCTAGGTACATAACCTAGTTGACCTTCTTTCATGTCGGTGATGGTCTAGTGCTCCCGGTAAATGAAAAATCTAACATGATTTTTCAAAGATCAATGATAAAGGAAGACTTTGAAATATGTTTTGCCATATTATTTTATTGTAATTTTTAAATTGTTAATTGATATGACTACTTCTTTCTTGATATCAATTATTATTGCATATCTTATGTCTTCTTAAATATCGTCCTATTTTCTTTTTGGAGAACGGTTCATGATTTGTACTAGGCATATGGAGCTTAGCCCTTTCGGCCACATTTCCATTTCTATATTCAGGGACTGGATCTGAGCAACTTGGATCGCGTGGATAGGGCAGCTCTACATTTCCCATTGACATTATTTGGTGAGACTCCAAGCTTGATTTTGTGGAGGACTTTATTATATTAATATCCTTTTGAGCCACCGGGTTATGCCTTGCCTGACTATTCCATTTCGTGTCATAGAGATTTCATAGACAACAATAGTATTTATTTTGGGTTGTAATCCTACGGTTACTTACATGGCGTGCATGAACAAAATTTTCTTTGATCTTTATGAAGCTTTTCCTTCAAAGGAAAATATTTACTTAAAGACATTATTAATGTTTTGCGTATATCTTTAAATGATTGTAATTGAAGAGCCTTTCGCATCCTCCTATTAAGCATATAGATGTGTATTAATCTATAGGATGGTTCACTCGGGTCGGGTAGAGTACCAGGTGTCGGTCGCATAGTTTTAGGGCATGACAAACTTGGTATCATAGTCATAGGATCTAATTCAAGTCCTAGAAAGTCTATGGAATCATGTTTGGTAGAGTTCTCTTTATTGGTATGTTGTGCACCATACTTATATCGAGAAGGCTATATGGACATTATAAGAATACTTCATTCTTTCTTCTTATTCTAGAATCGTGCAATAGAACTAAGAAATATTTCCTAACTCGTGCGCTATATCAATTGGCAGATGATGGTGAACGTGCATGGCGGTAATATGAATCGAGAAGCTGCTCCTATACCTGATGCGGCTTCGGGAGGGGTACCTGCTAGACCTAGGAGACGACCTCCGAAGGCTGCAAGAGCACGGACTGTGCCAGTTCCAATGGCTCCAAGGATGGTCTAGGAGCTCGAGGAAGAAGTTGATGAGGCACCTGCTCCACCTCCAGAACCAAATCACTAGGAAAAGACCCTCACTGATATTAAAAAGGCTATGGATACTTTTGCTGACCTCATGGCTATGCAGACCCAACAGAACCTTTAAGTGGGTATTCAGACACTCCAACACGGAGGGATGAGAGCACCAACTGTTGAGGACATGGCACATTTGTCCATGAAGTTTGTGAGACTTGAGCCGCCAGTTTTCACTGGTACAGAACCCACTACAGACCCTCAAGACTTCTTTGAGGAAGTTGAGAAAGCTACTACTTTGCTGGGAGTTAAAGACTACCAAGTAGTTCGATTGGCAGCCTACCAGTTGAAAGACATTGCTGACCTCTGGTTCAAAGGAGTAGAGAAAAGTTGACCGGAGGATGCACCTCCAATAATTTTGGCAGAATTTAAGAAGATCTTCATTAAGAAGTGGTTACCGCCAGGAGTGAGGGCCGCCCTTGCGATATTGTTTGAGACCTTAAAGTAGGATACCATGATCGTCCTTGAGTATAGCATCAAATTCGAGAAGTTATCCCGTTATGCTCCCCGCCCTATCCCCATCGAGGATGAAAAGATTGATCGCTTTACTCGTGGCTTAATTTGGGCATCAGAAAAGATATAGCTAGTGGGAGAAGAAACACTACCTTTACTGACTTTATAGATATAGCAATGAATCTCAAGAGGATTCAGCAGGAGAAGAATGCCAACAGGGAGCAGAACAAAAAGGCTCAGAATTTTGGCACTTTCAGTGCAGTGCCTAGTTCGGGCAAGGGACAGAACAACAGAGGATTATCTGGACCACCGTAGTCTAGGATGCTGATAACTTTCAGTAGCCCTTCAATGGCATATAGTTCCGAACAAGGAGGCCAATATAGGTACATTCAGAGTGAGCACCGTACTAAACAACAGGGTTAGAGTAGTATGGGTTCTCATCAGCATCAGCCTAGTGTTATTCGGGGACCCCGTGGTCCGTGCTATGGATGTAGGTTGACGGGTCACATCCGAAAGTTTTGCCCTAATGGGCAACAAGGTTCGAGAGCTCACCCAACACCTTCTATGGCTACTACTTCAGCTGTACCGCCCCACCTAGGGGTAATGGGGCCCACAACGGACGCAATGCAGGAAAGGTGCCACAAATAACTGGCACTTCTCAGGGAACTCATCCTCGTTTCTATGCCATACCTACTCACCCTACTGCAGAGACTTCAGATGCTGTCATCATAGGTATACTTATAGTTTGTGCTCTAGATGCTTATGCTCTTATGGATCCTGGATCTACTTTTTCCTATGTTACTCAGTACTTTGCTTTGGATTTTGGCATAGAGCCAGAACAACTATTTGAACCATTTTTTGTGTCGACTCCGGTGGGAGATCTTATTATTGCCTCCCACATTTATAGGGGTTGTGTGATCATAGTCTAAGATCAAGAGACTATTGTAGACCTCATTGAACTAGAAATGGTTGACTTCGATGTGATTATGGGATGGATTGGTTATACAAGTGTTACGCCATTCTTGATTGTCGTGCTAAAGTGGTCAAGTTTGAGTTTCCTAATGAGCCAGTTCGTGAGTGGAAAGGAAATATTGCTGAGCCTCCAGGTAAATTTATTTCATACTTTAAGGCGAAGAAGATTATCACGAAGGGATGTCTCTATCATTTAGTCAGATTCATTTACACAACTGCGGAGGTAACAAGCATTTAGTTTGTGCCAGTTGTTAATGAGTTTCCTGATTTTTTTCCTGATGAGCTTCCAGGTATTCCACCAGATCTAAATGCTTCCAGGACAAGAATTTGGGATAGATGTGGTGCCAGATTCTCAGCTGATATCTATTCCCCCATATCGAATGGCTCCAGCCGAATTAAGAGGATTGAAGGAGCAGTTGAAAGATTTATTGGAAAAGGGTTTATTAGACCTAGTGTATCACCTTGGGGTGCGCCAGTGCTATTTGTGAAAAAGAAAGATGGTTCTTTGAGGATGTGTATTGACTACAGAAAACTTAACAAAGTGACCATCAATAATAGGTACCCACTACCTCGGATAGATGACTTATTTGACCAGTTTTAAGGGGAAAAGCTCTTCTCAAAGATTGATTTAAGGTCAGGGTATCATCAGTTGAATATTCGAGAGGAGGATATTCCCAAAATGGCCTTTCGGACCCGCTACGTGCATTATGAATTTTTGTGATGTCCTTTGGACTAACAAATGCACCCGCGACCTTTATGGATCTAATGAATCAGGTTTTCAAACTATTTCTTGATAGATTAGTGATTATTTTCATTAATGACATATTAGTCTATTCGTGAAGTCAAGAGGAGCATGCCAATCATTTGAGAATAGTGTTGCGGACTCTTTTGGAGAATGAGTTATATGCTAAATTCTCTAAGTGTGAATTTTGGCTTGAATCTGTGGCATTCTTGGGTCATATAGTATCTTGCAAAGGTATTAAGGTTGATCCTCAAAAGATTGAAGTGGTTAAGAGTTGGCCTCGACCAACTATACCGACAGAGATTCGCAGTTTCTTAGGATAAGCGAGTTACTATCAGCGGTTTGTTGAAGGATTTTCTACTCTTGCATCTCCATTAACCAATTTGACACAGAAAATAGTGAAGTTTCAATAGTCGTATGCTTGTGAGAGAAGTTTTCAAGAGTTGAAGGCTAGATTGACTATGACGCCTGTGTTGACATTGCCAACAGCTTTGGGTGACTTTGTGGTTTACTGTGATGCCTCTAGAGTTGGGTTGGGTTGTGTCTTGATGCAGAAAGGTAAGGTTATCTCTTATGCTTCTAGACAGTTGAAGATCCATGAGAATAACTATCCAACCCATGACTTGGAACTTGCCGCGGTTGTTTTTGCTTTGAAAATCTGGCTACATTACTTGTACGGTGAGCATTATGAAGTATACACCGACCATAAAAGCTTGCAATATATATTCAAGCAGAGGGAATTAAACTTGTGGCAAAGGAGATGGTTAGAACTATTGAAGGATTATGATTTAAGCATTCATTACCATTTGGGAAAGGCGAATATGATAGCCGACGCGCTAAGTCGAAAGTCAGGAGGTACCTTAGCACATTTACCGATAAGTAAAGAGCTTTCCGCTTGTGCTATAGAACGTTTCTCTCTTATTGAGCATGTCAAGGATAAGCAATTTGAAGATCCAAATTTGGTCAATATTCAAAATAGTGTACAATCTAAAGAAATCCTTGCATTTTCTCTTGATGAGGATGGGGTGTTGAAGATGAACAGTCGCTTGTGCATGCCAGATGTTGATGGGCTTCGTAATGAAATTATGGATAAGGCACATAGTTCGAGATATTCTATACATCCAGAGTCCACAAAAATATACAAAGACTTGCGGGAGATCTATTGGTGGAATCGGATGAAGGAAAATATTTCGGACTTCGTGGCTAGATATTTAAATTGCCAGCAAGTAATGGCTGAGCATCAAAGACCTGGTGGGTTGGCTCATAATATTGAGGTTCCACTTTGTAAGTGGGAGATGATTAATATGGACTTTATTGTAGATTTGCCTCGCACTCGATTGAAGCATGACTCTATTTGGGTGATTGTAGGCCGATTTACAAAGTCTGCGCATTTCTTACCAGTAACGGCACCACAGTATGCTAATTTGTACTTGAAAGAAATTGTCGGACTTCACGGGATTCCAACTTCCTATATATCTGATAGAGGGGCCCAATGTACTACTCATTTTTGACAGTCCTTTCAAGAAGGATTGGATACAAGTGTCAATTTGAGTATCACTTTTCATCCACAGACTAACGGACAAGATGAAAGAACTAATCGGACACTTGAGGATATGTTGCGGGCTTTTTTCCTTGATTTTGGTAGGAATTGGGATGAACACTTACCTCTGATCGAATTTGCCTACAATAATAGCTATCACGCTAGTATCCAGATGGCTCCATATGAAGATTTGTAAGGACGACGTTGTAGATCACCTATTGGATGGTTTGAACCGATAGAGGTAGGACTACTTGGTCCTGATCTTGTACATGATGCCTTAGAGAAGGTGGCTTTGATTCAACAATGGCTTAAGACTGCACAAAGTCGACAAAAAACCTATGCAGATGTACATCGACATAAGTTAGAGTTCAAATAGGGTGATCAAGTGTTCTTGAAAGTATCACCAATGAAGGGCGTTATGAGATTTGGGAATAGGGGCAAACTAAGTCCTAGATTCATTGGCCCATATTGTATCCTGAAAAGGATTGGGGAAGTAGCCTATAAGCTGGAGTTACCAGCATCGATGACTTTGGTTCATCCTATTTTTCTATGTATCGATGCTACGAGGGTATGTGCATGATCATTCTCACATCTTCTCACCAAAAGTAGTAGAAATAAATGACGGCTTAACTTATGACGAAGAACCTATTGAGATTCTTGATAGGCAAGTCCGTAGGTTGAGAACTAAAGATATAGATTTAGTTAAAGTGTTATGGAGTAATCATGACGTCGAGGAGGCTACTTTGCAGGCCGATGAAGATATGAAAATCTGATATCCACACTTATTCGCAACTTCAAGTATGACTTTTTTTTTTGTTTGAAATTTTGAGTTTAGAATTTATTATAATTTACTTCCATAGGGCAAATTATTCATTGATTTATCTATTGTACATGGTTGTTAAACTTGTCTTATGTTAATAAATTTAATTGTTGTGATGTTGGGAGAGGCTAAGTACTGATGTCTGGAGATATATGAAATCGCGGATACATTCACTAAGGTAGTTGTGTTGAGTTGAGCCATGTAAGATCTTTTATATTTATTCTTATAACTCATTGTGAGGTTGGAATTTTGGGATACGCCTATTAACAAAGAAAAATGGATATAGGTTAAATGGGGACAACCAAATAAGCGCCCCATTCAATTTTTACGGTTCTGAAGCCTAAGGCCAACTAGGCTTAATCTTTGCACTGATTGCGCAAGCCTAGTAGCTCTTGTGGCCCATTAAGGGCCCGGGGCCTTTCATTTGAACTGTGGCCCATTCTTATTCGTACCTACTGATTATAAATGGAAAAAATAGGGACTTTTACCTAGTTATACTATATTAGAAACTTATTTACCAATGTTCTCTATGTTTTGTAGTTTTTAATAAGTATCTAGATTTTTCTTACAAATTGTGTAGATTACTCCTTAAAAGGCTCTCACTCCATTATTAGTGTCTTCAATTAAGGGATTCAATTATATTCTTTCCTTTTTTCCCTCTCCTCTTCTCTCTCCTTTTTTTTACAACAAAATTCCTTAATCTACGCTCAGAATCTCCATCTTCTCTTTTCCCATCATTGCCAATAATTTTATATTATTAAATCTTCAATTGCATGTGAAGAAATATTCACAAATTGTAGGATAAATGTATCATAATTGTATTTAAATTGTATCAGATACATCAATATGTAAAACGTAATTGTATCATCCTTGTATTAAACTGTATATAACTTGTAGATGGTACATTAATATCCAAAATAATACCTGATACAATAATAATAAATTAATATATAATTATCATATATTTGTGATACAAACTGTGAAATTCGTCACGATCTCACAACTGTTCATAATTCAAATACAAAATTGATTCAATCCTGAAATAATTCTTACACAATTTTGATACAATTATGATACAACTTAAAACTGACTCTACACTTAAATTGATACAATATCGTATTATACTTGTATTAGTATTGTATCATGTAAAAATCCCAAGACAAAATCGCGAGCTTCAAGCACCTGGATTTTATTAAAACCCAACATCATCGACCTTTTCTTCTGAAAAGATGTACCCACACCTACAATATAGCTTGGTCCGTCTTACTACTATAGAATTTTCAGTATATGATTGCGACGATGCAATGCACTGTCTCCTCGTTCTTTCATTTTATAATCTCTTTTTTCCGATAATTTTATGAGTTCCAACTCTTCAGATGTTGCAGCAATATTTGAAAACTGCAAGAAAAAGTACAATAACATAATCCACTTTGTATAATAACTGTATAACAGTCATATAAGTTTTGTATGTCATAGTAATGTGCTATCAAAAGCTATAATTTATAGATATGCATATAGTGTACTAAATATGTATTATAACTGTATAATAATTGTGTTATTTTTGTATGTCATAATAATGTATTATACAACTTTGATTTGACAGGTATATATGTACTGTATATATTAAGAATTTAACTATTACATAAAAAAAATCAGTTTTTTACCTTGATCCAAGTTGGAGTGAACATAAGATTCTCTATGGTTTTTTGCCAAAGTTGGGATTTGACCTTTGTCCATCTCATAATACAAGGTATTTTATTGCCAGGGAGACGGACGGAAATTTGTTTATCAACCATAGAATAACACTCGAATATCCAAACTTACCGACAACTTGATTGTAGAGCAAATCTTCGAAATTCTTCAGTAATGTATAAATAATAAAGATATTTTGGACAATTAAATAGAGAAATCATATATCAACACATTCGGATTACTTGAGAATCTGCAATTTAGGGGTAAGCGAGATTTTTGGGGTGGGTCTTACGGTGAAGGGAGTTGTTAATTGGAAAGAGAACAGATGATTTTGAGGTGGGTTTGTTGAGGAAATGAAGGGATTTTGGGTAAGTATTGATATTGGGTATCTTAAATGTGAGATATTTTATGTAACTGATACTCACTATTTAAGATAGATTTCATTCCTCTTTTTTTAAGGTTTTGGGTAAAATAAGTAAATATAGGTATATATAGTTATTAATAAGAAACCTAAATAAAAGTAGTAAATAGGTTTCTGCCATAGTATAGCTAGGTAAAAATCCAGAAAAAATACCCTCCACAGCCTCTCAAAATTTTAATAGCACATGTTTTTGCCAATTGATACAAAATGGCCCTCCGGCATAAATATATTACATCCAATAGCTCGAAATGTCAGTTTTATATATTTTTTACATAGGGACGGTCTATTTTATATATCTTTTTATAGTGACGGTCTATTTTGTATAGTGACAGTATATTTTATATTTTTTATGTATAGCGACAGTTTATTTAGTATATATTTTGTATTGTTCAGCAGCCTAAACAGTTATTTTGTTCCAAGTATATTTTGTTCAGCAGCCTAAACAGTTAGAAACATGGCACAACTTCAATCAGAAGCAAATATTCTTGAAATTTCTTATACAGTTAGAAATTCACTCACAATCCAACTTCAACTCACATAACATTTGCAAGGAGAACTATAAGTGCAATTTCCAGATTTGAAGGATGACTTTCACTCTCATATTTCAATCAATTTCACAGTCAACACCCTCTAATTTCAACACTAATACTGATTCTTCGAGCTCAAGAATGAGTCCCAAGTTCCCTCCTCAAATTCAATTCTCAACAATGGAAACAAAGATGAATTCGAGTTCTTAAGACGGTGCGTATTCTGGAGGGGAACTGAATGAAGATACTTGGAATGAATGAAGAGATAGGGAGACAGAATCTAAGAACCTCGAGAAGCCAAGTCTGCTGCTAATTCCGACCAACTGGACGTGAGTGGATCATGACGGAGGGTGTTGATTGGTGGTTCAATACAGAGGCGGCTCTTGCAACTTCGACGTTCCGCAGCGGTTTCTTCGACTGGAGGAAATGGTATGAACGCTAAGGGAGAAGGTAGTTAGGGTTTCGAGTGATAGTGGTCTTGGGCTAACCTTTTAATTAGTTGTGGGTTGTTTGTTGTATGGTTTATTTTGTGGCTAGCTATTATCATTAGTTTTTTTTTCGGATCGCTACAAATGAAGTTTTCTCATTATAAGTAGTAGGCCACAAATGACAGGCCGGACCAAGCCACCTTTTGCCAAGGGGATCAATTGACCACCATTCGTCGAAATATTACGATAAATTATACTGTATATATAGGTAAAATATTAGATATTAGATGTATATAACATTTATTGAACACCCTTTATCAGAATATTTTTACCTCTTTCAAGTTTAAACACCATTAGAAAAATTTCTGATTTCGCCACAGGACGGGCCTAACTTTCAAGTTAATTAAGACAAAAAAGGCCTAAAAAGGCCACTCAACTAACATAAATGGCCTATCTATGCCATCCATAAAATATCGCACTATTCATGCCACTAACGTTATACTTTTGGCCTATTTATGCCAGTGTCTACTAACAGTTCCATTTTTTAGTTTTTAAATAATAAGAAATAATTTTTCGACCCCACCTTTGCCACGTGTCTTTTATTACTGGTTCTTCTTTACTTGACCCTACATTTTTTTAACCCTGATTATGTATAATTAACCATGCCCAACTCGATAAAATTCAACCATCTTTTAACCCAACCCCTAATTCCTTGTCACGACTCAAAATCCAACTAGTCGTGTTGGCACCTAGCCCAACCAGCTAGGTAAGCTAATTAACAACTATCCAATTTAATGAGATTTTTTTTAGACAAATAAATAATAAAATAACTGAACCTTAATACTTTTCCCAAGGACTGGTAGTACAAATCACGACCTTCTAAGATTTAGATTTTTACAAACTGAATTGAAATATACACAACATCGGTTTCAAATAAAGACAAATCACTAAGCACTGATCTTATCGAGTCGTGACAACGAATTTGTAACGATCTGATTGGTCGTTTTGAGCTCTAGCACGCCGTTTAGCAGTTTGAGGCCATGAGTAGCTTCATTTTAGGTATTATGACTTGTACGCATGGTCGGAATTAAATTTTGGAAAATTCGGAGTGGATTTGGAAAGAGATTTCTCATTTCGGGCTTTAAGTTAAAAGAATTGACTAGGACTGAGTTTTTGAGTAAACGACATCGAAATTGAGATTCAAAGATTCCAGAAGGTTCGTATGATGACTTCGGACTTGGGCGTATGCCCGGATCGGGTTTTGGATAACCTGGGAGCGTTTTGGCACCTATTGTGGAAGTTAGCATTTTGGAAGAAATCTCATAAGTTTGGGTTGAAGTGAATTTTAGTGTTATCAATGTCCGTTCAAGATTCCGAGCCTGGGAATAGCTTCCTATGGTGATTCTTGTGTTGGAAGCATGATCGAAAGTGAATTCAGAGGTCCGTGGGTCATTTTGGAGTCATTTGGCTAAAGATAGAAATTTGAAGGTTTTTTAGAAGTTTGACCGGAAGTGTACTTTTTGATATTAGGGTCAGAATCCGATTCTGAAAGTTGGAGTAGGTCCGTAATGTTGAATATGACTTGTGTGAAAATTTTGAGGTCAATCGGGCGTGATTAGATAGGTTTCGGCATTGGATCTGGAAGTTAGAAGTTCAATAGTTTATTAAGCTTGAATCGATGCGCAATTAGTAGTTTTGATGTTATTTGGTATGATTTGAGGCCTCGATAAGGTCCGTGTTATATTATGGATCTGGTTGGTGTGATTGGAACGGGTCCCGGGGGCCTCAGGTATATTTCGGGTTGTATCGCACTCGTATTTGATATTTTAACATCGTTTCTTTGGATATAAAGGGTGCCATATTAAGAAAATGAGCTTCAAATTATATTTTATTAAACCATTAGATCCGTATCGTAATTACGGAGGCATAGAAAAAAGAATCATCGAATTTGAACATCGTATGAGGGAGCTATGCTCATTTCCATGTCAGAAAAAATTGCTGATTTTTGGTGTGAAGATTTGTTCTTCGCGAATGCAAGAGAGGTTCCGCGAACTCGAAGAAGGATTTCTGGGTTGATCGGCGCGAAAAATTTTCCTTCGCGAATACGAAGATCTCCCGCGAAGGCGATGAAGAAAAATCACGTGGACAGTATTTTAAACCGAGAATTTTGGTATTTTGGGCATATCTTGAGTTCTAGAGCTTCGTTTAAGGTGATTTTGACGGCGTTGTTCTCATATCAAGAAGAGGGTAAATATATGACCTTTATTTTTATGTTTCTCCATGATTATTTTTGTTGGTTTCTAATTTTATCCGTGTTTGAATTGTAGAAATTGAGATTTTGAGCCCCAAAGTTAAAAAATGGTAAATCCTTGATTTGAGGGTCGATTCATGGACGAAATTGGTTAAATTTCTGGATATAGACCAAATGAGTTATGGGTAATATTTATTTTCAATAATTTTTGAAATCCGGGTTTGTGGGTTCGAGGGTGATTTTTATCGACCTTTCAAGCAGAGTTGGAAATTAATATAAATTGAATTGTTATGAGTGTTTGATCATATATTAATGGGTTTATATAATTGTTGGCTAGTTTTAAAGTATTGTGCATCGATTTCAGTCTTCATAAGGGCGTGGAATGTTGGTTTTGGAACTTCGGAGCGAGGTGAGTCTCCTTTCTAACCTTATAAGAGGGAATTGTCCCCATAGGTGAGTTAATTGGTTATGTGTTCCTATTTATGGGGGCTACGTACGCACGAGGTGACGAGAGTCCGTGCGTAGCTACTATTATGTTATTGTATGAGTAGTTTAGGACCCAAAAGCATGTTGTACTTGGAAATATTTGTAATCTTATTGACGGTTTGAATTTCTTAAATCACATCGGATTAGTAAGTGAATTTCTAAAAGATTGAACTTCATTTTCTTGAATTGTTAAAAGAGAATTCATTTTTCCTTGGATAGTTGTTCCCTGATAAAGTCTTGATTAATTGTTCGTATATGTGATTCTATGTGTACTTGCGTCGCATGTATGATTTGCGAGCAGGGTGTGTGTTCATTTATGTTGACCGCGTCGCATGTATGATTCGCGATCGGGGTAATAGATGCATCTATGGTTCGCGCCATTCGACCCTCTGGAAGTGCATTGTTTAAATATTATTGAATCGGGTTGTACGCCCTCGGCATGATTTGCGCATGCTTGTATTGCTTGCCTTGAAACTTATTGAAGTTGTTATTGCCTCTTCCCGGCTTAAGAATATATGTATAAATGATGAAAAGGAAATTTGAAAATCTCTATAAAAGAAAGAATTATTTTTTTGCTTCAACCTATTGAACTACAATCATGTCTATAAAAATCCACGATTTAATATATTATTGATATAACATTACTGGACCACTAGTAAGTATCGAAGTCGACCTCTCGTCTTTACTTCTTCGAGATTAGACGGGATACTCATTGGGTACACATTATTTTCGTACTCATACTACACTTCTGTGCATTTTTGTTGCACATGCACATGCTTCTCTAGTGGCCTAGTGGGCGTAGCAGCATAGTCGAGACGACCCGCCAGCAAATCTCTTTCAGATTATTGTATTTATTTTCCGTCCAACATTGTATTCCGGACGGTTGTTGTATTACATTATTTCTTAGAATTTGCTAATGCACTTGTTCACCGGGTTCTGGGATGTCTATAGTTTATTCTGAAATTTTAAACATTATTAAATATTTCATTATCTATTTATTAGAATTTACTATGTATTGTTTAAACGTATAAAAGAAGCGATTTCAAAAATATTTAAAACGAGAATTTTATTAAGTATTTTCTTGCCTGACGGCGGTGTCCGGCGCCATCACGACCCTAGTGATTTTTGGGTCGTGACAGAATTAGGGACTGGGTTAAAAGATGGTTGGATTTTATCATGGTTAATTATACATAATCAGGGTTAAAAGAAATGTAGGGTCAAGTAAAGAAGAACCGGTAATATAAAGACGTGTGGCAAAGGTGGGGTCGAAAATTTAATTCTTACTATTTATTCAGGAAATGGAATTGTTAATCGGTAATGGCATAATAGACCAAAAGTATAACGTTAGTGACATAAATAGGCCATAAAGTATAACGTTAGTGGCATGAATAGGAAAACCTTTTAACGGATGACATAGTCTCACAAATAGACCATTTATGTTAGTTGAGTGGCATTTTTAGGCCTTTTCCCTAATTAAAAATTTTGATAGCTCATTTAGTCCATTGGATTATTTTTGTTTTCAATTACCTTTGAATGAAATAACTAATAAATCTGTCTTAACTATTTCGCATGCACTAATCTTAGGATAAAAATAAAACGCTAGAAATATCATTAGGTTGAATCAGCTATAAACGTCGCCCTCTAGAAATTTTTATCATGTTTTCGACGAGTTTTCCAAATCTTAAAAGATGCATTAGCAATTTAAACACTCTAACTTATAACTGTGTTAGTAATCATAAAGGTAGAATTAAGCTATAAGTACTTCTAATAACTAAGCAATATAATTGGCTTGTCAATAATTTATATAGTTAAATCCTATATTTTATCCACAACGATTTTCATAATTGTTAGCCTTGTAATAATCAGAAATATAGCAAAGAAGAATTAATTACACAAATGCTAGTTGCTTTTAGGCACATTTTAAAATGTCATGACTATGTCTTTGCGTAACATAGTTATGATCCGTAGCTTAAAGGGCAAAGCACGCGTTCACATAGATTTACTAAATTATGTACACGTACTATTGGCATAATTTTCTACTCGCAAACATGACAAGGACACGTATGCATTACTTGTTCAGGATAATTTTGTTAGTTTCAATAATCAAGCAATTATAAACTGATAAAGGTAAAAGCATGAAAATCTATAAACATAGATTTATCAAAAATTAGTTTAAGTCAGGTTTAAGTTAATGAAGCAAATGTGCTAGAACTTGGATTTAGAAAGTGTGACGACCCGACCCGTCGTCTCATGTGTTGTTGCCCCGTTTCCCCTATTTTATGCTTCTTCATGTTTAGTTATCGGTATGTGGTGAGTTAGAGTAGATTTGGACTGGTTTTGATAAGAAATGAGACACTTAGTCTCTTTAAGGAAAGCTTAAGTTGGAAAAGTCAACCGAATGTTGACTATTGAGTTAGAGGGCTCGGATGTGATTTCCGGCGATTCGGTTAGCTTCGGGGGATGATTTGTGACTAAGGAGCATGATCGGGTTTGATTTTGTAGGCCCGGTGTAGAATTAGGCTTGAGTTGGCGAAGTTAGTATTTTGGCGAATTCCAGTTGATGGGTCAGATTTTGATCCGAGGGTCGGAATAGAATTCCGAGAGTTGTTGTAGCTTCGTTGGGTGATTTTGGATATGTGTGCAAATTTTAAGGTCATTCAGACATCGTTTGGTTTGGGTTTTTGATCGAATGCGTGTTTCGCAAGTTTTTGAAAGAACTTAGGCTTGGATTTGATTTAATTTGGTGGTTTTAGTGTTTTGTCGTAGTGTTTTCATGATGGGAACAAGTTTGAATAATGTATTAGGATGTATTGGTATTTTTGGTTGAGGTCCCGGGGCCTCGGGGTGAGTTCGGATGGTTAAACGGAGAATTTTTGGATTTTTGCTAGGAAATGAGCTGTTGGTATCTGGTATTCTCGCACCTGCGGTTATAGGACCGCAGGTACGGTCTCGCAGGAGCGATGGTGAAGCCGCAGAAGCGGTTGGGAAGCCGCATATGCGGAATTTGCTTCACAGAAGCGGATCTTCGAATCTTGGGATTTTCCGCAGAGCGGAAGTCGCAGAAGCAATGTTTGGACCGCAAAAGCGGATCCTGCTGGACAGAAGTACTTAATTCATCTTCGCGAAATTTTGAAAGGGTAACACGTTTCCACTTCGGACTAAGAGGGTTTTGGCCGATTTTGAAGAGAGTTTCGAGGGCTTTCATCAGGTATGGATTCTTGGACTTAGAATATATTATTATGGTATAAAATCATGGATTAACACTGAAAACCCAAGGAATTAAAGGTTAAAATGGTGATTTAGGGCTTGAACTTAAGGGAGTTTAAAATAGGGATTTGAGGGGTCAAATGGACTCCGATTCTTGTAAATTTGATATGTATGGACTCGTGATGAGACGAGAAATCCGGTGATGTGAATTTTATAATTTTTTAGGAAGCGGGCTCGGGGCTCGGGTTTTGCTAGTTTCGAGATTTTTGTTATATTTTGATTGTTTTCGATTGGGTATTGTTCCCTTGGCATAGTGTGATGTATTCTCTCTGATTTTGGTTAGATTCGACGCGCAAGGAGGCCGAATTGAGGGGCAAAGGCGTCGCGAGCTTGAGATTTCGCCGGTTCGAGGTGAGTAATACTTGTAAGTGATATCCTGAGGGTTTGAAACCCCCGATTTGCACATCATAGTGTTGTATCGAGGTGACTTGCATGCCGGATAGCGAGAGTGGGGTAGAGCACCGTTGGGGATTGTGACTTGCTCCGTCCCGATTGATAAAATTACTACGTATTTGGCTGAAACTAATTCTTATCATAATAATTTGGATTGATTGCCATGTTTGGGCTTCGTGCCAACTATGTGAAACCTTCAGGGATTGATATCGCTGTTTTCGCATTATGTTGCATACTATTTGATCTCGATCTAAGGTTTTAATGCTGTTTTGCAAATTCGGCGACTTTTCATTTGAAAAACTTAAATGATATCTTACTGACGTTTTGAACTGAGAACTGTTATCTGAATCTTGCCCTAGTGGCCTATGTGCATTTCTGGATTGAGCGTGTATCCGGCTGTGCACCGCTGCAGTGTTACATGTGCATTCTTGGACTGAGGATGGATCGGGCTGCGCACCACAGAGGTGTGATATTGATATTGCGCTTGGGCTGTAGGAGCCCCTCCGGAGTCTGAACCCCCACAGTGAGTGCGGGTACCCAAATGGATCGGGCTGCGCACCACAGAGGTGTGATATTGATATTGCGCTTGGGCTGTAGGAGCCCCTCCGGAGTCTGAACCCCCACAGTGAGTGCGGGTACCCAAATGGATCGGGCTGCGCGCCGCAGCGGTCATGTGCATTGTATTGCATTCATTCATTTGTTTTTGTTTGTACTACGTGGCATGACATTCAGCACTCTCATATCATTGGCATCCATGCTATTTCTTGCACTGTTACCAGATACCCTTGTGTTATTTGTTAATGGACTGTTGTGCCCGAGGGACTGACTTATGTGCGGACTTGCACTATCTGATGATGCCTTCATTTGCTTGACTATTGGGAAAAGGATATTTTCAAAAGAGGTTTTGAACTGGGCCAGATATTTTCTAAAGGATTTTTACGGATTTACTGTTTTCTCAAAGGGTTGTGTAGTCCCATATTGCATGATGGAGTGCTCTTACATGATTTCTTGATGCTCTGTTATTATTTACTCTTATTACTCACTGTGTTGGAGTACTCACGTAACTCCCTCCACCTCGCGTGCAGTTGCAAGTATTGTTCACCCGGTAGCGGGTTATTAGCGGATTGAAGGTATTGTTATTGTAGCTGAGCAAGGTGACCGCCAGCATTCGCAGCACCGGACTTCATCTTTCGAACTCCAGATTTTATTTTATATTTATTATTGGCCCTGTAGTGGTATTAAGTCTTCTTTAGATGCTCGTGACTTGTGACACCGCGGTCAGGTTGTGTTGGGTTGTAAATACTGGTTATTATTGTCGTTAGCTATATTTATCTATTCAGTATGTTTAATAATTGTTAAAGAGATGATTTGAGTTAGTTGGCTGGCCTTGTCTTCACGAGAGGCACCATCACGACCGGATTTGAAAATTGGATCGTGACAAGTTGGTATCAGAGCCTAGGTTACTAGGTCTCACGATTCATGAGCAAGTTTAGTAGAGTCTCGCGGATTGGTACGGAGACGTCTGTATTTATCCTCGAGAGGCTGCAGAATCTTTAGGAAAATTTTCTATTCTTGGAATTCTTATCGTGCGTACTTGATTCAGCTTGAGATATAGCTCTTGAAATTCCTTCGACACGTCTGTATGCGCACATGAGCGTTCGGTATTATATGTGCCTTGATGGCTTGTGATTCCTCGATCGAGGGGCGAGAGGTAATCATTGTGAGTATATCGGGCAGTCTGGAGGACTTGAAGTCGGATCTTGCCTATGGCTTGAGCACTGAGGTGTTGATCGTGTGAGCAAGTGTTTTGAACTTATATGTTCAGTATTGTCCTTATTAACCGGAATGGCGGTTGGATATCCGTGTGATAAGTATGTTAGTGCTGCGAGATGTATCTATATGACTTGGTAGTGACGAAGAAGTCTGCTGGATAGTAGGTGAACTGTTAAGTGTTCGTTTCCTATTGTGATTTGTTGTGTAGCCCCGAGTTATGGGCGCATGGAGAATATTTTCATATCTCCTAGCTAGAAAGTAGAGTGCAATACTTGTGGCGGTATGAGTTCAGACTCAGGAAGACTAAATGACTGTATAATGTATATAATGGTGGAAGGTGTACTAAAATACTAAATTGAGGCAAAGCAGGTGGGTTATCTCCTGTGGAGTGTTCTGGAGTGGTATGATCCTTGTGTGTATGTTAGAAGATCTCATGTGTAATTGAAGGGTATGTGTTGAAATCTGAGAATTTAGGTCGCTTAAGATAGTGGACCCAGCTGAGGTAGGGATGAATGCAAGACTTGCAGAGGATTACAGCACTAGATGATCTGTGTCTTCACAAACTTGTAAATGAGTTGAGTTTAATATCATTATGGTATTGTGGCATCATTAGAGTAAAAAAAATGTTATGAGTTGTTGAGTGTGTCTTGATATATGGCTTCGAGCCAAGTTGGGGAGATTGCTATTGATTAGCTAATTGCATGGGTAGGAGCTATGTTGGTTCCATTTTGAGGTATGCTGGCGGATTAGTTCTGGTTGCAGAAATTGAGTCGAGGATGCCACGTGTGAAGAAAAATTTTGATAAAAGTTATACGATGCTTCGTAGATGTGTGAAAATAATAGGATGTCTTGAGCTGTTGCTGGTAAAGAATGCACAGTGTATAGAGAAGGAAGATGCTTGTTTGTATTGAGATGAGGTCGTATCCTGCGGTGTCAGAGTACCAATAAGGCACAGGTGGTTTTGTTAGCTGAGCAGGCTAAATGCAAGTTGAATAGAGTGAATGACTCTCGAAAATGGTTCTAACATGTTCAAGGTTCTACATGTATCAATTAGATGTCTCAAGGTTGTATATGTGGTCAGAGACTCTGTATTCATCGGGGAATATCGAGGCTGGTGGTATTTTTATGTTAATTATGGGATCCTATTTATCGGCATCTGTGAGCACGTGATTTTTGCCCGAAGTAAATTATTCCAAAATATATGCAAAATGATTTTTGTGTGGCAACTTGTTGATAATTATGTAGGAAATACCAATGTTTGTTTTTAAAAGAAAATGAAAACAAAATACATTTTGTGTTAATTAGAAAATACCAAAATAGGGAAATTACTCTTTAATTCTAGAAAATTAGAAAAAATTAAAAGGAAAATACAGAGAAAATGTGAGGAATAATAAATACAGGAGTAATA